>CM053783.1:39387103-39677103 GCA_028749045.1 Cupressus sempervirens | reverse complement strand
TAAGACTTTAGAAATTTCCTTTTCTATATCATTTCCAATATATTCATATTTTCTTGTCATGGTCTTAATTATTTGCATCTTTGTCCTCATCTTGTCCTTGGGCTTATTCAAGATATTCTTCATTTGATCAACAATAATTAGAGTAAATAAATAATGTAATGTTTTCTCTCTAATATTATGATCTTCTTCTAAGGCTCTTTGCCTTCTCACAACCAATGTATCATACAACTCATTTGGTATGCTACCTTTGATCTCTAACAAATTCTTTATGAAATTCAACAAGTAATTGATAACTGAATCTTCTAAGAGTTTCTAATCATTTACCTTATACACACTATAGTCTTCTTTATTTATATAGATACTTGTTGAGTTGTCATTTTTCACGATGCTTAACGATAGGAATCCTTTCAAACTCCTCTCTTGAAAAGCTAATCTAGGATCAACTCCAAGGTTCTAGGTGATCTTGCAACCTACTGGAATCTACTCAATTGAAGATAAATGTGTATGTTCATGAGGAGGCCTTTGTAGGTTTGACCAATTTCAGATAAGATGTTTGATTTGTTGTTTTGAAAAGTAACCACAAAAGAGATATATTTTTGGTATTTTATGTTTTATGATGAATGTAATTTATTGATTCAACTATATGAATTCCTATTTTAACAAAGTGTTAGCAAAGAAAATAACAAAGATAAGGTAACGAGATATTAAAGAAAATAACTTGAAGGGAAAATTCCTTAATGGACATAAACCACGGTAACAAAACATTTGCGAGTTAAATTGTCAAAAAGATCTGGTAGGAAACCAATAAAAATAGGAGCAACGCTTCCTCAACTCCACAAATGCAATTGTCAATGGGAACTCAATAATAAACAAAAGATGTTTCACTTCTCATCAAATCACAAGGCCATGGAAAGTGCACTCATGTGAGACAAGAAGTTATGTAGGAACAACAGGTTATATTTTCTCCAACTCAGTATGTCAATAGAATTCGTTAACATCAGGCAAACACAAGAACTAAAATGTTGCACAATCATAACAACACAATAAAACCATTGGCTCCATTATTACTCATGAACATGCATTCACAAAATTAACACACTTCAACAAGAATAACTACACTCAGAATGAGAACATCAATAGCATATATTGTTGCATCAAAATAATGGCTTGGAGTACATATTACATCCATGTATTTATAAGTAATCCTCTTCTTTTTTGTGTTGTTGAGTGAGAGCTCTTAAAAATTCAAACTCATGCTAAAAACTAGTAAAACAAATCTAATTATATACAAACTGACTCTGTAAATGGTGCTAAGTAGGTTTCTACCCTAGTTTATATTCATTAATGGGTGCATAAGCCTTTACATGATACAAAAGAATAAAATAATTAGGAGATAAGGAGAATGAAGCTGCAAGATGATCTAGGAGTCTCTCAAAGCTCTAAATATGGAAGCTCGACTTTCTCTTGGCATTTCTAGGAGTTGAACTATCGTAAAAATGTGTTTTTGGGGCATGGAATACTCTAAATTGGGAATTGGTAGTTGATTGTCGACGCACTACTTCTTACTCAAAACTGTCAGTGCACCTCTATGAAAAGCGCACGTGTGCACCTTGGTCACAGGATCAAAAAATCCAAAAATTCTTCTAAGTGTCAAAACTTGATTTCCAAGATCTGGGTTTCTTCCCCTTTATACCAAAATGATGTGTGGATGTTTCCCTTTGAACGTTTGGATGGAAAAGGTGATTTCTTGAGGAGCTAATAAGTCTAAATCTTCATACTTTACCTTCAATTCCTTATGGAAATCATGAAGTGTGACTTCTTGGGCATTCCCTGGAACTTGAAAGCCATGGGTTTGAGTGTGATCTTAGCTTCTACAAAAGATAAGGAAGCCATGGTAATGTTCAAGACCTCGGGGGGGCTATAAATTTTTTAGATATGCACACATGTGCACCTTTAGAGATAATTCATTCACCAAATCTTCAAATTGTGCACCTGTGCACCTTCAGGGAATTGTGCAAGGTGCTCAATTCACCAAAAAATTAAAGTTTTTAATTTTCAAAATGGTTTTTGGGTTTTTCTCAAATTGGGTTTTAGAACACTCCTTTCTACTTTGATCTTTTTAATGATTTAGGCCTATTTTTTTTCACCTTTCACACCTATGTACTTTGCTCTTCAAAACTTGTAAAATTGTGCACCTTTGCACATGCACACCTTCTAGAGTCCTTCAGCTTATGAATATCTCAAAATTACAATGTACAGTTGTGCACCTTTGTACCTGTGCACCTTCTAATAGGATCCAAAAATCCAAATTGTGCACCTGCACACCATCAAGGAAGTGTGCAAGGTTCTCAATTCACAAAAAAAGAAAAGTTCTTAGTTTTGAAAATGGTTTCTAGGTTTTTCTCAAATGAGGTCTGGGAGCACTCTAGTGTACTTATTTTGTCTTTTTTTAAAATGATTTAGGTCCATTTGCACACCTTGTGTACCTATTTTTCTCTTCAAAACTTTGTAAAATTGCACACTTGCGCACCTTAGCATCTTTAGGACTTTGGGCATCTTCAAGACTTTTAGAATTGTGCATCTCCACACATTCGCACATGCACACCTTGGCACCTTGTGCACGTGTGCACCTTCTAGAGTCCTCCAACTTATGCATATTCAAAATTGCAATGCACACCTTATGTACCTTCAAAAAGTGTACCTTGACCAAAAGAGCACTTGTGCACATGCAAACCTTCGAGTAAGTGTGCAAGGTGCTTAATTCACCCAAAAATAAAAGTTCTCAATTTCGAAAACAATTTTTGGGTTTTTCTTAGATGGGGTTTGGGAGTACACTAGTGTAATTATTATTAATATTTTTGATGATTTATGCCCCCTTAATAGCCCAACATTGTCATATATTTGAACTCCTCCTGCTCCTTTTATCTAAAACCCCAAGGTAATTTGTTTTGTGCTATGGATGATGAGGATGCCATGATGACCTACACAAAAGATAAACATCAATTTACTAGTGTTAGGGGTTTAAAATGACATTAATTGACCAGACTCCTAAACCCAAACTACAAAAATTCCACTCCTTGAGGCACTTTGGAAGATACCCTATTTTGATGAACGAGCTTTTGTGAGCCAAAAAAAGGGGGTCAGACCCATTTTCAACTTCAAAAATAGGGCGTGTGTTGTGGAACCACAATAAATAGCCCTAAAAAAAGGAAGAAATGACAAAGGCATTTCATTATCAGCAAAAAAATTTCAAACCCGTATCAAGTTTCCAACTTGATTCCAAATGTTACTAGTGGCTTTTGAGAACTTCAAACAAGAAACTCAAACTTTTACATTTTCACACTCAGTGTGTGTTCGATGTCTTGATTCGCTTGATGGTCCTAAGTGCCAAACACCACAAGTGTGAAGCAACATAAAAATAATCTTTCACTGACTAGTGAGAGTTTGAGAAATCCCCATCAAAAAAAATTCAATCACTATATGACCAAATGTGAGAAACCATTTAGAGGGCTCTTAATGAGTCATCAATTACTTGTCTTTCGTATTTTTGGTGATCCACTTGTCAACTTCATGGAGCTCATGCATTTCTAGTTTATTTTTTCTTAAAACTTTTGTTTTTCTAAAGTAAGTCAGTGATTATATTGTGCTAGCTTCCATTGATCACCTTATTTTGGTTCATACCAAGTTCTAGAATCCTATTTGATGACACCATGTTTTTCCATTTTTCTTCTCTTGACAACAATTGGACTGTGTGGTCAAGATGTTGGTGTTCCTTTCTTATGGACCTTTTCCAATTTGATGACTTGTTCATTCCTCTTTTAATGAACTTTGAGAAACTCACATGCCAACAAGTGATTTTGATAATCCCCTGGGGAAATCCTCTATTCAAACCATAAAGTTTTAGACTATCCCTTAGCCATTATCCACCTGGGTTGAGAACAATCTAGATGATCAATTATTTAAATTTTTAAAGTGTTGAGACCGATCAATCTAGAATCTAATTTTAAGGTTGAAAGTCCTCTTTACCTGCAAGCAACAATTGTATTTAGTTCTTACAAAAAACAAAGTTATACAAATGCTTTAATGAGGAAATACCTCTTCACTAAAGTCGAGACTAGTTGGGATGGACCACATGTTGGGAACAACCTTGAAAAAATACACTAACTCCCTGACTCAAAGACTAAAAAAGAAAAAGAAAGCAAAAAGATGAAAAAACCCAAACTAAAAGACTCGAATCAAAGAAAACTAATACCTAACTAAAAAGACAAAAAATGGTATTAAAAAAAAAAAACATATATACATAAAACCTTGAATAATAAGAATGTGGGATGGTTTTCAGTAGATTTATCATTATGTATAGTAGTAATGAACCACCCCATATAGTTCTAAAAAACGTTGACTTGTCTTTGTACTCAAAAAAAATAAAATTGGGCAATCTTGGTTCAAATTCTAGGTACAAATCACACAAAATCAAAAGTTGTGGTAACTCTCCATGGCCATGATTAATACACAAACAAGTTTTATTACCTTCATATTCAAATTTAGAATCATCAAAATAAGAGGGATAATGGAAAGATATCACCTAATCTAGCAAGTCCCCCACCATAGGGGTATACTCACACATTGTGATTTCTCCTTCTAGTGGTCTTATCTCATGGTACATAACTCCACTTGCACATGAAAAAACTAGCATCAATGATCTAATATAGCTTCAGAACAAGACCCAAAAAATAGAACATTATTTTTATGGTCATTATTATCACCATCATTAGCCTTAAACCATGAATTGTCACCTTTAGCCTCCTTGGGACTAGAATAATCAATCATAATCCTTCCTTTCGAATTACAGAATTCATTAATGTCATTAATCAAGGTGTTTCCTCCCTCATGTCCTAAAGAAGCCTTTTTAAAATCACACTTTCCCTCTATCAATCTCCTAAGCTAACAAGAAATTAGGACAACTTACTTCTGAATGGAATCCAAATGGATGGATTCTACATGACTCGGTTATTGCATGGTTTGATATAAGTGTAGAATATCCACAAATAGACATTTCCTCAGTCAAGCTCAAGACCAAATTAAGCACTCTATTCATCTCTTCTAATGACATGTCTTGTTTTGAGGGAGGTGTCTTCTCATTATTCAATAGGGGATCAATATCATAATAGGAACCATTAGTATCTTCTTCTTGATGACTTTCTAATTCAAAAATCTCAACAACCTCAGAATATTCTACATTTCTATCACTTTTTGTAACTTTGAGAAGTTTTGCAACTCCATGGAGTTTTGGAACTTCAAACTTTTATGTGACCTCAAAAATTTTTGGTATTTCCACACTTATTGGAACATCACAACTTGAAACAATTTAATTTCTTTTGACAATTTTTATAGGCTGATCTATCTGCACTAACACATTAGATACTACATCTTGGCAACTAGCACATTACAATTTTGAATGAATCCTTTGATGGAAGTGACAATAGTTAGGAAGCAAAAGGTTGTTTGGATTATGATCTTCTCCAAGTTACTTCAAATTTCTTGTTATGTTGTCCATAAAACCTTTCAAAACCTCATCCTTCACATCTAATTCCTTCTAAACTATTGGGGTAATGTTGTTTGGAGCCTCATAATACATTGGAGTGTTAAAGACCTACATATATGAAGGAGTAGGATGCAACCTTAGAGATACATCATCCATTATAGACTCTTCTCTGCTTTTCAAACTTTGTGTGTTCATATTATTTCTTCAATAAACATATATCCCAAAGGGTCCATGCTCTTTCTCTTCATTGAATGGGAACACAAACTCCTCTTGATCATCTTCAGCATTTTGTCCTCCTACAGATTTATCATAGGATTCAAACACCATTGCACTAAATTGCAAAGGTTGTTTCTCCATGATTTGGGGAAGTTGATTTGAAACATCATTGTACCCATATCCATTTTAACTTGAACTCATACCTATAATACCATTATTCTCATTGTTGATGTTACCATAGGGGTGAAAATTTCTTCTCTGATTTTGAAAACAATTGTTTTCGGCAACAAGTTATCTTGGATAATAGCCTTGGTTTCTTGAGGAATTCAACTTTATGCTGATGAGTTCATTGGATAAAAGAGACATTGTCTTCTTCATAGCCTTAACCTCACTAGCCATATTGTTCTTGAGTTTAACAGGTGGAGAAGTCTTTTGCTCATAGAATATGATCTTTTGGGGATCATACCTTGAATATGTAATTGTTGACATTGGAGCAATATGAATCTATTGCAGTAAAGGTACTAGATTCAACAGGGGCATTTGATTGGGCATAATAGATGCTCCTACAAGAAATGGTGATATGTCTATTGTATTAATCAAAGTGAAGGAAGACACAAAGCTCCCTCCACCATGGACATTTGTCTTCTTCGTGAATGTAACAACCTCTTTGAAGACCTTTTCAATGCTATCAATGCCTCTAGGTGGGAGTCTTCTTAGAAAAATAAAAGTTAATGAATCCATTGTTCCCAAATAGATATGGATGACAGCCTCTTTTGGTACAATGTAAGGAAACTCCATTCTTCGATACATCCTATAGAAGTGATGATTAAACTGTGAAATAGTCTTGTGGGGATCCCTCTTAATTAAGATGAACTAATGATGTAGGATAGTTGGATCAATATTGTTAGAATTTGCCTTAGGGGAAAATCATACCAAAATCAAGAAGCTCAAGCACTAGCACAATATGGACCAATAAAGTATGATCAGAATAACAATATGAAAAATGAATTGATGTACATACACACTAGAAGTTCTTGTATATAAAGGCCTCTAAAATGACTAGGAGTCAACAAAGTGATAAGTCTCACAACTAAGCACATGTCCACCAAGCGTGGATTATCCTCCATCGAGCACAAAAGTTAGTGCGATGATAAGAGGATAAGATTAAATAGTTGTGTCACATAAAAAGATGTTGTAGATCCCATGTGCTTAATTAGAGTGCAAAAAATTGTGTTGTCTACATGAAAACTTAGATAAATATGCAAACTCCTATGTGTGTAGACAACTCATATGAGTATGCATACTCCTAGGTATCTAACTAATAAATAATAAAATAATGCATTAACCTAGGTAAACTTAAGTAAAGTGTAATAATAATTAATTATTTACACTAACACCCCCCTTAAGTGCAACTTAGGGGAACGCACTTAAGCTCACAGAAGCTAAAATGAAAATGCATGATGAGTCTCGACTACTAGGACATGTTAGGTACCCATGTACAAATGCAATGCAGTCTCTCTGAAAATGGAGAAAGAGGGAAAACCTCATCGGAAAAACCCTCCCCCAAAAAGAGAGATGAAAAAAAAAGATGCATAGATGGATGGAGTAATAAATAACCCACCCCCCCCCCCCCCCCCCCCCAAATGTAGAAGATGATTCATGACTGTTGAATAATGTTCCTCCCTTAGGAAGAAACAATGTCATAGGTACATATGAGATGCTTTCCCAATGTGTAGAAAAAATCCTAAAGATGAATGGTGTCTCTAAAAACTACTCAATTGATCCTGCGTCGATACTGATAGTCACCCTTCGAACACTATTGAAAAGAACAAGTTCGGATCTAGCAAGGATGGATGTAGAACATATCTCAAAGAACCAATTGTCTCCTCAAATGATAAAGAGACCTCCTACAATTGTTGTACATAAGGATCCATAATCATATCAACCTTGTAAGACTAATCATGTAGAGAATGGACAAGAGGGTCAGATTTTTCCCTTGCAACAAATGAAGAAGGATCTTTTTCATCAAAGAGAAGATGTATATCATCAATAATGTCTCCCAAATCTGCTATGTAGGACTCCACAAACAAGCCTAAAATATTTGTTATGTAGTCATCCCTTGATTCTAGAATTAGAAGACAAGGTGTACCCAACTGTACTGAATTACATGGACCTATCACTGTAGCAATGTATGCATGTGGAATGTGCTAATGTTGTGACCCTATTTTTTGTCGATTAGAAGGATCCCCAACCAATGAACTTGCTAAATCACTATCACTATTGTCACTATCAGTTTCCACAATGTATGAAGTATTGAGAGGATTAGAGGATAAGCTAGGTGAACTTTCCTCAAAGTGAACATTCCTCTCTATGAATATCTCATGAGTCTCAGGATCCATAAGTCTATATGCCTTAACACTTTCATCATATCCAATGAAAGTACAAGGCCTTGGTGGTGGTGCCTTGCATTCCCTTGAAGATATGTGTGCCCATGTTGGACAACCAAAAACTCTGAAGTGTTTCATAACTGATTTTCTTCCGCACCATGCCTCAAAAGTAGTCATTCCATCTAAGACATTATGAGGAGACCTATTAAGGATGTGATTGGCACTACTTATAGCTTTCACCTAAAGTGATGGATCAAGAGACTTAGCTTGAATCATACAACTTAACATTGACTTAAGAGTTCTAATCCTCATTGCTACTACATTTGTCTTTTGTGGACTAAATACTATAGGATTATAAAGATCAATACCCTTAAGTTCACAAAAGTCTCTAAGTCTTGAGCTCACAAAGCTACTTTCATTGTCCATATGAAGAACCTTGACGGCTTTACTTGATTGCTTCTCAACATGACTCTTGAAGGCTAGAAACTTATCAAACACTTCATTCTTGTGATTAAGAAAGTAGACCCATGTGTAGCATGAAATTTCATCAATGAAAGTGAGGACATAGCAACCCTTGTTAACCAATGTTACTGAAAAAGGAACCATGTGAACCAAATCAAGAATAATTGATTCTCTCAAAGACTTCCCTTTGTCAACAATTTTGTCTAGATGCATATTAGTTGAAGAAGGTGAACATTCACCTATAGAAAAGTTGATTGTAGGTAGACCTTTGACCATTTTTTTGAGCTAAGTTGATGAAGATAGCAGAAGGCAAGATGTCCATACTGCTCGTGCCATAATTTAATTTGTGATTGTGAATGTGTCAACAATGCATGTGAAGGAGACTTAGGCACAAAGTGGGAGAAATAATAAAGCCTTGCCTCACGATTGACTTTACCCACTGCAACCAATGAATGATCCTTAAGATTTCACACCATTACTAAACCAGGAAGGAACTCAACTTAATTGCCACCTCCATAGTGAGTGATTTAGTAAATTGAAAGGAAATTAGTGTTAAGGTTAGGAACATAGAGAACATAATTGAACTCTCCATTTTCCATCTCAACCTATCCTTTCCCTTCAACTTCCACTTGTGTATCATTCCCTACAAAGATGTGAGGTACCTTAGACTACTTCAATAAAGAAAAGTGTCCTTTTGAAGAACACATATGATATGAGGCACATGAGTCAAGAATCCATTCCCTAAAGGACTTGAACTTGCCACAAATGCTTTCCCTTTTCCATGTGAAGTAGATAGATTTCAATCCTTGGAAGCATTTGGCACATTGATTTTGTTCTTCCTAAGTAAGTTTTCCAACTCATCTATTCTCTTAGTCTTGCAATGATGCTCATCATGATTTGGTTTCTTACAATATGCACAAAATAGTTTATGCTTGTTGTTGTTGTTGTTTCCCTTCTTGTTGGAAGAAGAATTTCCTTGTTTTGAGGAGGAAGATTGTTGTGTCTTTGATTGTGATTTTGGCTTCCACTGCTTTTTCTTGCTATTGGTAAAACTTTTTCCACCTTGATTTGTTTAGTTCTCATTATTAGCCACCAATGTTGTAGACTTGGATGACTTGAGAATTCCCATATCTATCAACTTGGATTGTTCCAACATCAACATTTTTGTAAATGCATCAAATGAAGGCTTAGTAAAGGCATTTCCCATGGTCAACCTATGAGTGTTGTAACTCAAAACAAAAGATGCATACTCTGAAGGTAGCCTCTTCAAGATGTGATGAATCAATCTATCATCCTTCATGGGATTACCACAATCCTTAAGTAGTGCTCTGAATTTATTGATTTTGTTGACATAATCTTGAATTGTGTCAAAATTCTTAGGATCCAATAGAAGTAGATCATCCTCAATTTGGAATCCCTTTTCCTCATCCACCTTACCATACAACCCTTCAAGTTTCTCCCAAGCACCCTTGGCATCCTTAAAGTTGGAAATGTGGAAGAAGAGATCTCTATGAACACAACTCCTAATAATTCCTAAAGCTTGGTTGTCTTTAACTTGCCAATCAACTTGTGCATTAACATCAGTGGGTTTTACAATTGTACCATCAACATATAGATTTAAACCTTTTTCCATTAGTCTACTCCATACAATATCTTTCCATGTAGTATAATTGTGTGAAGTTAAAAGTGGAGCTTTAGGTGAACCCATGATGAAAATTTTTAAAAGAGCACAAGAGAGAAAGAGAGATACAAGAACACAAGACACACCCCCCCAAGTCACTCAATCAAAGAACCCCCCCCATAAATGATGCTTTTGGCACTTTATATGTAGTGCGTTTACAATAGGCCACTTGTCAAAATGGACAAAAGAGGGCTTTTAATTTTGTTGTTTACAATCTCCTTTTGGAGTTCAAATCTAGTACTAAGCATTGTAGCTCAGATGTACAACAATTTTGAAGTTTGATCAAAGCAATACAATGCAAAAAAGGACCTAATTCTAAAAGTGATATTTCTATCCACACAATCATATAATCTAATTATAGATCTAGAAAGTAGATGAAAAATTAAGTACTTTGAAAAAATAGAACATGAAAATGTGTCCAGATGGGCCCGTACGGAGCGTTTGAAGTTGCAAAATGCAGGATTGGACAAGTATAGTCACCAAAAATAGAAATTTTTGACAAATCTGTGCACTAAAACCAGAAAATAATACCACCACTAAAATATTCAAGAAATTCTAGCCAAAATTTAAAAAATTGCACATGATTTGGAATCTAAATGACTAAGATATGGCCTCCCAAAATTGGACTGTCAAATCAAAACTACATATGGAGAGGGGTCTGAACAGCAAAACACTATGTTAAATTTGATGTCCAAATGCCCATCATGGTAGCGCAATTTAGCCTTTTTGTGATGATTAGATGACCATCAAATTTAGGACTGTAAAAGCTGATGTCAGTGAAAAAAGGCTAGTCCTGATGATGTGGCAAGTCATATGGCTGACGTGGACTGTATGAAGGCACTGACTTGGATCTGACATGGCAAATTGTACTACTGACTATGTAGTTCAATTGGCAAATGATGTGTCTAGTTGGCATGGTGTGATTGGGCATCAAGACGGATTGTGAGCTGGCAAGTGATGTGTCCCAACCATATCAGAGCTGACTAGATGTTGCTAGAGAGGATGGATAGACGGTCGTGGTCATATTTTCACATGGGAGCTCACTAGAGTTGGCACTGGTAGGTTGAAATGATCGTCGAGAGAAGCACAAGCTATTGGCGAGAAGTTCACCGATGATGTATGCTTGTCATTGGTGTCAGCAAGGAGATTCAAGTGGACAGGTGGGGATTTTAATCCCACATCCACTGAGTGAAAGAGCAACAAGTGTTTAAATGGAAAAGGCTACAGTGTTAAAACAAAATGAGGCTGCCAATATATTGTTTATGTGTGTTGTGAAATGCATTCCACCGTGTGTGGATGTAAACTGTCAATTTAAAATGGAATATGCCAGATTATGTGGAATATTCCACCATGAGGGCCAAGATTTGACCACCCAATTCTTGCAAAAAAATCTCCTCTACAAGCTTGATGGCCAAAAAAAAATCAAAAATTGCAAATTTGAAAATACAGAATATGCAAATCTAAAAAAATTATAAAGACACAAATAATAAAATATGTAGATCTGATAATTAAATTTAGAGATTTGAAATGATCATACCAAATTTGCAAATTGGGCCTTAGGGTGTTGATTTGCAAAAAAAAATTACCTCAAATTTGACTATAGCCTAGGGTACGCAAATTTATAGTCAAAATTAATCAAATCAATGCTCTGGACGCAATGGTGAGGTCTACTTTGGCTCTAGATGCTCCCAATAGCTATGATACTCCAAATCTGAATCGAGGTCCTCCAAGAGGTGAAGCAAAAATGGTCTCCAATGGCTATGTCAAGAGAAGCTCCCTCAGCTCTGATACCATGTAAGAATTTTCCTTAGGGAAAAATCACATCAAGATCAAGAAGCTCAAGCAATAGCACAATATGGACCAATAAAGTATGATCAGAATAACAATATGAAAAATGAATTGATGTACATACACACTAGAAGTGCATGTATATAAAGGCCTCTAGAATGACAATGAGTCAGCAAAGTGATAAGTCTCACAACTAAGCACATGTTTGCCAAGAGTGGATTATCCTCCATTGAGCATAGAAGTTAGTGTGATGATGAGAGGAAAAGCTTGCATAGGTGTGTCACATAAAAAGATGTTGTAGAAACCATGTAATGAATTAGAGTGCGAACAACTATGTTGTCTACATGAAAACTCAAATAAATATGCAAACTCCTATGTTGTAGACACCATGTACTAAAATGAGTTGCTAACTCTTGTGTTGTCAACATGACAACTCATATGAGTAGGCATACTCCTAGGTGTCTAACTAATAAATAATAAAATAATGCATTAACATAAGTAAACTTAAGTAAAGTGTAATAATAATTAATTATTTACACTAACAAATATAGACCTTGAATTGTGTTAGAAACTTTCTCTTAAAATAGTTCCAATCCCTTATCGATGCTAGTGGCAAATTGAGGTACCAATTGAATGTCATTTCCCCCAAAGTGTATGGGAAAAGGTGACAAACCACATTCATGTGTTGAATCTAGTTTTAATTAAATATTTGCTTGAAAATTTTAATACAATCTTCTATTGTTCGTGATTCTTCATAGATGAATCATGGGAAAAACTTTTGAGGATTTTTGGGCAAGTCATGTAATGGACCAGTTAGATTCAAAGGTGAACTTTGGGCATTGAAGAAAGACATCATACATAATGATGGGAATGTGTGAAGTAGAATGTAGAGTGGATGATGATGATGGAATTTCTAATATGAGTGGGTGGAGTTCTTGGTATCCCTTTATCACTATGAGGCTTATGGAAGTGACTATGTTCTAGGAACTTGTGTTTATTTTGGAAAAGCACACCTCTGAGAAGTGTACTTCTTCAAAAAGCACACCTATGTAGATTGAAAAAATTTCTAAACTTCTAAAAATTGCATAATTTTCAAACAACTTGGGTTTTTGAGCTGATTGGTTTTTAAGCCCTCCTTTTAGTGCCACTTTTGTTGAGTTGTCATTTTGCATGATGCTTAACGACATGAATACTTTTGAACTCCTCTCTTGAAAAACTAATCTAGCATCAACTCCAAGGTTCCAAGTGATCTTGCAATCTATTGAAATCCGCTCAATTGAAGATGAATGCATATGTTCATGAGGAAGCCTTTGCTAGTTTGACCAATTTTGAATAAGATGTGGGATCTGTTATTTTAAAAAATAACCACAAAAGAGATATATTTTTGGTATTTTTCATTTTATTATGAATGCAATTTATCGATGCAACTATATGAATTCCTATTTTAACCAAGTGTTAGCAAATCAAATAACAAAGATAAGGTGACTAGATATTAAGGCAAATAATTTGAATGAGAATTTTCTAATGGACATAAACCATGGTAACAACACATCTGTGAGTTAAGTCATCAAAAAGATCGAGTAGGAAACCAATGAAAATAGTAATAGTGCTTTCTCAATTCTAGTGATGCAATTGTCTATGAGGACTCAATAATAATCTAAAGATGTTTCACTTCTCATCAAATCTCAAGGCCACAGAAAGTGTGCTTATGCAAGACAATAAGCTATGCAAGAACAATAAGTGATCTTTTCTCCAACTCAGTACATCAGCAAAATTTGTTAACATGAGGTAAACACCAAAACTAAAAGTTCACACAATCATAACAACACAAGAAAATGATTGGCTTCATTATTACTCATGAACATGCATTCAAAAAAATAATAGACTCTGACAAGAATAACTACACTCAGAAATGAGAGCACCAATAGCATATATTATTGCATCAAAATAATGGCATAGAATACATATTAAATCCATGTATTTATAAGAAATCCTCTCGTCTTTTTGTGTTGTTGAGTGAGAGCTCTAATTAAAATGCAAACTCATGCTAAAAACTAATAAAACAAATCTAATTATTTACTGACTCTCTAAATGGTGCTAACTAGGTCTCTACCCCAGTTTATATTCATTAATGGGCGCATGAGCCTTTACATGAAACAAAAGAACAAAATAATGAGAAGATAAGAATAATGCAGCTGCAAGATGATCTAGGATTCTCTGGAAGCTCTAAATGTGGAAGCTCGTCCTTCTCTAGGTTTTTTTGGGACTTGAACTACCATCAAAATGTGTTTCTGGGGCATGGAATACTCTAAATTAGGAATTAGCAGTTAACTGTCAGTGCACTACTTATTACTCAAAATTGTTGGTGCACCTTTGTGAAAACTGCACCTACACACCTTGGTCACAGGATCCAAAAATCCAAAAATTCTTCTTAGTGTCAAAATTTGATTTCTAGCATCTCGGTTATGTTCCTCTTTATACCAAAATGATGTGTGGTTGTTTCTCTTTAAACTTTTGGATGGCAAAGGTGATTTCTTGAGGATCTAATAAGTCTAAATATTCATACTTTACCCTCACTTCCTTGTGGAAATCATGAAGTGTGACTTCTTGGGCATTCCTTTGACCTTGAAAGTCATGGGTTTAAGTGTGATCGTAGCTGCTTCAAAAGACAAGGAAACCATGGTAATGTTCAGGAATTCAAGGGGCCTATAGATGTTTTATATATGTGCACCTGGACACCTTTGGAGATAATTCATTCACCAAATCTTCAAATTGCACACTTGTGCACTTGCACACCTTTAGAGAATTGTGCAAGGTACTCAATTCACCAAAAAATCAAAGTTCTCAATTTTGAAAATGGTTTTTGGGTTTTTCTCAAATGGGGTTTTAGACCTCTCTTGTGTACTTACTTTGATCTTTTCTATGAGTTAGGCCTATTTGAACACCTTGCACACCTATGTACTTTGCTCTTCAAAACTTGTAAAATTGCACACCTGCACACATGAGCACCTTCTAGAGTCCTTAAACTTATGAGTATCTCAAAATTAAAATGTGCACCTTTGCACCTTCTGACAGGATCTAAAAATCCAAATTACACACTTGCACACCTTCAGGGAAGTGCACAAGGAGCTCAATTTGCCAAAAAAATCAAAATTGTTTGATTTGAAAACAGTTTTTGGGTTATTCTTAGACAAGGTTTAGGAGCACTCTAGTTTACTTAATTTGTCATTTTTTATGATTTAGGTCCATTTGCATGCCTTGTGCACCTATGCACTTTTCTCTTCAAAACTTTGTAAAATAACACACTTGTGCATCTTATCATCTTTAGGACTTTGGGCATCTTCAAGACTTTTAGAATTGTGTGTTGGAAATGATTGAAAAGATCATGAATGAAGAATAATGGAACTGGTAAAGAATGTTTTCAATCATTGATGTCAAACTTGCTACTTGCAGGAATGACAATTGCTTAAGTGATCCAAATACTATCAATTGGTTGATTGAAAAGGAGGAGGCAATCAATAAGATGTAACTAGTGCACCTAGAGAAAGGTTGAACCTAGAGAAAGGTTGAAGTTATGATGTTGTAATGAAGTATAAGGATTAGCTAAGCTATTGATGAAATAGTGTATTGATGACATACTCTAAGAGGATGGACACACTGAGACACATCAAAGATGTAAGGTTTAACTAAGTCATTTGTAAAGCCTAACTAAGTTCATTAGAGAGAGTCGAGCAAGCTAGTTAGAACTGAGAAAATTCTTAGTTGAAGCCGAGCAAGTTCAACTTTAGTGTGTACCAAGCAATCCTTCAGGTGCCAAATAACACATGAATGTTCAGGTGTCGAGTAATTGTTCAAGTGCCGAGTAACTTAGGAAAAGACTTCAGGTGCTGAGCATCAGTAAATGCAGTAGAAGCTGAGTAACATAGAAGGAGTCGAGCATCAATAAACCAATGATGCCAAGTTGCTGCATTATTTGTTAAGTCAAAAGATTTTCCAAATTAGTAGCGATAAGTTTGTTACATTGAATTTTGTGAATTTTTTGGATGATAAGGATGATGAGTAGGTATCACAGAATTTTATGTAAACCATGCAAACCAATTCAAGGCGAATGCTGATGGATTTATTATGAAGTTTCTGGAAGAAACAATTTGGAGGGAAAACAATATTGTTTTCTCAAATTAAATCAAATTGATGAGTGGGAAGATTTGAGCGAGAAATGAAGAACATAAGTTCTTTATAAGGAGTTACAGGTCAGAGATCAAGTTTGCATGTGAGAGGGAGTTGGTCATAAGAGTGGTCATGTGAAGAAGCCAAGAGAAGGCTAGTGTGAAGTGTCAAGAAGAGGACACAGTGAGGAGTAAGCATAGAGCATCAAGACTCTGAGTTGATCAAGTGACCATAGAGTGCATTGGCATAATGAGTGGAAGAACTCAAGAAGATAGATCTTGAAGGGTGGACAAGCTGTCAACATTGTAAGGAAGAAATGCCAAGCAAAGAAAAGAACTGAAGATTGATCTGAAATCTACAAGGTTAGAGTTGCAATCTTTATCAAGTCAAAACCTTTCTAATACTTTCTTACCATTGTATTAGAAATTGAAATCCTACATTGCTAGGTTAGCTTAACAGCTAGGTGGATAAGCCTCAGGAAAAGGATAGAAGATCCCCAACAGTAGGATAAGAGATCCTTAGGAGAAGGATAAGATATCCTTAGGAGAAGGATAGGAGATCCTTAGAGAGGGATAAAAGATTCTTTTGACAAGGTGATTGTAAATCCCATGGACTTGGGTAGGCCTAAAAACTCTATGTAAATCCTTTAACAAGGTGGCATTCTAAGTTGAATGTTCTTAAGTCCTCTAACAGGGCACACTCCTAATAAGGTGTAGAAATCCTTTAACAAGGTCACATCTGACAGTGTGTAAAGCCTTTAACAGGGTAGGCCTTTAATAGGGAAAACCATCAGAAGTGGTTGAAATCAATTGCATAGTTATTTTGTGGGTGTAATCCCCACCCTAGTTTTACCTTCTTATTCCTGGAGGGTTTCTAGGTCACCAAAATCCTTTGTGTTATGTGGTGATGCATGTTTACTTTTCATGATTGTTTAATGTTTAATTGCATGCATGTTAATTTCAATTATATGCCATTAAGGATTTGACAAGAAAGTAAAAGGGCTAGTACTTCTTATTCACCCCTATTTTATTAAAAAAAATTATTGGACATTATTGGACTTTGAATAACTGATTCACCCCCCTCTTAGTTATTCTAAAGAATTCTAACATTGTGCACCTCTACACATTCACACATGCAGACCTTGGCACCTTGCACATGTGCACACCTTTTGGAGTCCTCCAACTTATGCATATTCAAAATTTCAATGTACACCTTGTGCACCTTCAAAAAGTGCACCTTGACCAAAAGCACACCTGTGCACATGTGCACCTGCGCACCTTCAAGTAAGTGCAAGGTGCTTAATTCACCCAAAAATCAAAGTTCTCTATTTTGAAAATAGTTTATGGGTTTTTCTCAGATGGGGTTTGGGAGCACTCTAGTGTACTTATTCTTGATATTTTTGATGATTTAAGCCCTCTTTATAGCCCAACATTGTCATATACTTGAACTCCTTTTACTTCTTTTTTCTAAAATCCCAAGGCACCTATTTTGAAAATACACATGCAATACCATGGTAATTTGTTTTGTGCTATGGATGATGACGATGCCATGATGACCTACACAAAAGATAAACATCAATATACTAGTGTTAGGTGTTAAAAATGGCATTAATTGACCAAAATCCTAAATGCAAACTACAAAAATTCCACTCCTTGAGGCACCTTGGAAGATACCTTATTCTAACAAACAAATTTTTGTGAGCCAAAAAAAGGGGTCCCTATTTTCAACTTTGAAAATGAGGCGTGCGTTGTGGAACCACAACAATATCCAATCATACATATGTGAGCCATAGAAAATATGTGATGGTCGCATGATATTATAATTACATTAAATGCATTACCATTTATCTTGAATCTAGGGTGAGCTCAAAACAACTTTACAACACTCTACAAAAAAAATGAGATATAGGTCACACATAAGATGAATGTAATGCATATTACATATACTAGATTATAAGAATGTCACAACCAAGTCTAGGACTACATCTATAAAGAACTAAACCCATAAATAGATGAAACTTCATAGAATTTGTCTAGATCATAATGTAAACACCATCTGATGAAGATACCATAGTCCAAATATCAAAAAAAACTTGTAAGAGCATCATAAGCTTAAAAATCACTAGGAAATTATATACACCTTTATACAATGTTGAATGCCAAAAGCACACATGTTTACTAGAACATCTAACCCATGAGTAGAACTAGGTACATCTACCATAGAGTATCAAAATTGTCCAACTAAACTTGTTATGTGCACAACCGAAACTTAATAACCAACATGTACTTAACCAAAATTGCCAACAAATTGGTGTTACTAGGATGTCAATATGATGTGTTTGACATTGGTGACAACCAATGCAAGAAATAACTTATATGTCTAATAGGATATTCATCAACACATAAAGGATAGAATAATTTTTTAGATAGACATAAGAAAAAGTGTCGACAAGCTTATAGGTTGAAATGGCCACACCATATGCAAACAATGTATTAAACTACTTATTTTTTGTTCTTAACATGAAACCAAATTGCCTCGAGGAAAATAAAACATATTGTCAATCTATATCAAATTGGCAATTAGGAATATAGAAATGCATTGGTCATTTGGGTTGATGAAATTGGTTACAATAGATGAAAGAAAAGGTTAAATTAGAAAAAGAGGATTAGAGATCGATTGAAATGATTTCAAAGGAGTAGAAAATTCACCTATAAGAATAATGCAATTGCATTGTAACTTAGATGTGGCAAAAAAAATGTTAAGTGAGGCAGTTTGAATGCCAGGTCAAATATTGCGTGAATGAGAAGGAGGGATATGAGTTTTTTGTAGAGGGAATTGACCTAAAGGAGAAACAATGACCGAGTGTAGAGGGAGAGAGGTATATTTTGTCCTCAATGATAGGGGGATGCACGAGGGAATATCAACAACTTCAATAGTACTTTCATATGCCATAAAACTTGACAAGTTTGTGTCCTTTATACAAAAAGTCTGTGAATGCTTACTATCCTTCTAAGTGATGAGATCATCTAAAATAAATGTTTCTCTCCTCATTTAATTGGAAGTGTATTATATCATGATTCACATACCCCATTCCATATTCAAGCCCTCCTACCACTCTTTTATTCATTCCCTTAAACCACTTTTGTGTCTTGCAATAATCAGTTGCTATCTTCTCCATACCCTAGATGGTTCAAAATGTGAGTGACTTGAATGAACCCATGACAACAAGAATTGAAATAATAAAGTAAAATGTTTTTTTCAAAAGGATTGACTAGAGAAGTTTGGTGTCTATATTCCATAAACCAATATGATCCTTTAGAATGACCACATCATCATCGAGAAATAGGTTTTTGGTTAGCTTTGATACATCTCTTGGATACATTTAGGCAAATAAAAATTCAAATCATTCAGCATAGAGAAGTACTTGGGATTCTTCAAGTTCATACTAGGTGCATCCTTGGTTGCAATTAATTGAACTAAGTAGAGCTATAATATTTGAAGAAGATATTGCATTCAAAGGCTCAAAAGACTCATGAAATAGACATCTAAGATCATGAATCTCCTCAAAATATGGAAGAATATCCCACTCCTAAGATTTAAAGGGAGGCTCATAAACACATATAATAAAATAATTATATTGAACCCATGAATTCTATCAATGAGCCTAGAAACACTATAATATATCGTAAAAGACCTCTTCAATGGGAAAGAAAGAGGATTCCAGAAGCTAAAAATTCTGAAACTCCAAGAGGAACCTTTGGGGAAAGAATAAGACCACAAACATACTCCATCTATGTTTCCCTTATGAGTCAAATTATCAAAACAAAACCTTCTAATGTCAAGGAAGCACTTTAGCATCATGTTTGGAAAGATGCTCTAATAGAAGAATTTCAATCAGTTCTTAAGAATGTGTTGTTTGTTACATTGTACCTAGGCCCAAAGACAAATCAATAGCTCTATCTAAATGGCTATTCAAAATTAAAAATGTTGTAGATGATAGTATTGAAAAGAATAAAGCAAGATTTTTTTCCTGAGGATTCTCTCAAAAGAAATGAATTGATTATGAAGAAAATAATTCTCCTATTGTTTGATATACCTTAGTCAGAGGTGTGATTTCTATTGTTGCATCAAAGGGGTGGAAAATTCACCAAATAGATGTGAAGACTACTTTTCTCAACTATGTAATAGAAGAATTCTACTTAGATAAATCTAAAGGATTTGTGATCCATAATAATAGGTCTCATGTTTACAAATTAAGGAAGGCTCTATACAAACTTAAACAAGGTCTATGAGCCTGCTATGAAAGGATAGACAAATATCATTCATGACTAGGATACACAAGACATGTCCCTTCATCAATCTATAAATATTAGTAATCATGAAACCTTAGAAAGTATCGAAAATAAACAAGTGCAAGTACAAGACACAACGACGATATTATTTACCTTCTCAAGTGTCGAAACCTTATCATACTTACTATAGTTTGTTTTGATTTATCATTCTAGTTCTACAATATTGTATTGGAGGTAACATTAGAGACATTGTTAAAAAAGATACCAATTGAAATAAATTGGTAGAATTTCCTATCATCTAAATTTGAATAAACATATTATTTTCATCTTATGTGTGACCTATATCTGGGGATTTTTGTAGAATGTTGTAAAGTTGAATTAACCTTCAACAAAACTGATTGATTGACCAAATGACCTTGCCAATGAGCTATGTTTCCATCAATAACAATATTAATGCCTTCATCAAATGAGATCACTTGCCAAAAATATCCCCCTTTGGTACTAATGACAATGCTTATTGAAAAATAATTAAGTGTCAATTCCAAGACACAAATGTTCTTAATAGCCTTGTATACTATTTTCTCTCTAACTATATGCTCCCTTGCATTATACTATATATATTAATATTTCACTAAACCACTCTACCTTTGGCATCAATCACAAAGGGGAGATACACAACTTATTTACAAGTTTAATTTGTATCTAGGCAATCAGTTAGTGATACAAACCTTAAGACATTTGCAAAATTGACCTTCAAAGATAAAACATCTATATCTCATATCTTTTTTAGATTCTCTACCACTCAGATTTCACCACATAAATCATATATGGCAATCTCTACTAGCTCCAACTATGTAGGCTTAAAAAGTGCATAAGACTTTTAAGAAGTCTCAAGCAATTCCAACTCCTTTTGCATAATCTCTAACTTTGGAGTAAGTAGGCTTCTCAAAATGCAAAATCTCTGCAAAACTATACCCTATTCTCTCTATAGTATACCAATTTTGTCCATTATTTTACTAATATTCTTGTAAAAAAATTTAATTTTTGACTTGTATTCTCAAAAATAGATGCTAACTTTTGTGATTTTTCTTCTTCTTCCTAAATACGTTTCTCTACATCTATGGTGTAGGAGCACCTAGGCTAACTCCTTGTCCTAGTTTATCATTTTGGGTTTTGTCTTGTACTAACCTTAGCCAAGTCATTTGGGTGTGTTAGGACCTTACAAGGTCATGTGGTGTTTACTCCTAAGTGAATTTCACTAAGCTCAATCAATTCTAGTTGTTATTGAGTTGTTTTGCTTACCTTGTGTTTAGGTTGCTAGGAAGCAAGATTGTGGTTATGGGTATTATACCCTAGAAGCTTAGAGAAAGTTTGGGTTTGAGTCTAAGTTATCTCCTATGGTGTTTTTACATATTTTTTCATAGGTTGGAGGTCATACATTATCATTTGGCACAAAGTTGAGAAAGATGTCAATTGTTGCAAAAGTTGTCAAATAGGTCAAAATGGTTCAAATCAGGTGATTTGATGCCCTAAAGGCTAAATCATGTTGAGACATCATCAATGGATCATAGTGGACCAATTTTGAATTTTCTAGGTGATGGGTGTCAAAATTGCTAGGAGATGCAAGAAGTTGTCAACAACTTTTCAAAATTGCATGAGAAGATTTTGACAAAATATTGCATTTTCAGAGAATGAGGTTGATAGTTAGGATAACTATTTAAAACCTCTCAAGGAACCTATAAGACCATGAAGGAGACCCATTCCAAGGGTTGTAGGTTGTAATAAGTGAATTTTTAAAAGCTAAAGGCATGAACTAGTGTTTAGTTTTGGCAATTTTTCATGTTTTTGATTGCTCAAGTACTATGATGGATTAAAAACTTTCATTCTTGTTTGATCCTTGTAGTTCATGTCCTTACAACTATTTTTTTTCATATTGCAATTTGATAGGATTTCATTTGGTTGTAGTTCAAAAATCTTGTGTGAATAGACAATTTGTTGTTTTTATTTTGACAATTTGAGGGAAAATGGCCCCCCCATGAATCCTCATCAAGGAATAATCATGGCTTTGAGGGAAATGGAAGTTGGGTCTTTGTAAAATTTATATAGAAAAGGATAGGCTTAGACAAACGAGGTTTCCATTTTTCAAGTGATGCCCTAAGCAAGCTTTCATTGCATGGCTAAGCAATCACAGTGCTTGCAATAGGATTTTGATGAATGGAATATATTAGATAGTTCAATATGAGAGTTGTAGAAGGAGGAGGGATGTGTAAGGAAGCTATGTGTAGAAGGATAATTTTTTCAAGATAATATTTTTTAGGAATTTCATCAGTCCTTAGGAGATGCTGATACAAAATGCTTGAAACCCTTGCTTTTAGGTTTAAAAGTAGCAAAGTGGTGTACAGACAGGTTGAGGACATAAGACCCATAAAATCTTGAATTATTCCCAAAAGGGTATCCATATATAAGATTAGTTTTCCACCTTGTTAAGGGAAACTTGAAGTTGTAGCCCAAAAGCTATCTTTGGAGGCCTAATTAGGACAGTTTTGCTAAATTTGAAGGAATCGATAAGGAGAACTATGGATTTTGAAGCAAAAAGTTTTGTAGAAGTCCAAAATCCCCCAAATTGAATCCCTCACTCCATGTTGAAGGTAGAATGACTAAGTTTGATGAAATTAAGAGTTTGAAGGACAAGGGAAGATGTCCCTAGGAAGGGAGGAAGTTGTAAAATGATTGGTGTAACTGGATAGGGAAGATTGGAGGATAGGACAGTAATCCTCTTAAGGTTAGGGTGACAAAATGGAAACCCTAGTAGGCTAGAAGAGAAGCCTAGGTGAGCCCTTAAAGAAGAAAGGGCTAGAAGCAATCCAGTTTACACCATATTGGTATCAGAGTCACCAATGATTTGGGGCTAGTAGCATGTCTTTGTATACTAAAGAGTCAATAGGGCAAGAAAACATGGTGACCAATGTAGAACTTGCCAAGGAGATGAAGGAGAAAAAGGAGAGGAGTAGGGTCCTAGAGGAAGCATTAGAGCAGATGGAAACAAAATTAGAAGAAGTTGCTAAGGCAACCAAGAAGATAGATCAAGAAGGAGAAACTAGTGATAAAGGTAAGGGAAAGGTTGATGAAGAAGACATCATTCCTGAACCAGACCCTCCATTTATTAAGGAGCCATTCCTAAAAGCCATCAAGGCATTGGGTGGAAAAGCCCTAGCAAGATTCCCTTTTTTTAGTGAGAATATGGACCTTGAACTAGTGATGGACTAGATTGAAGGGATGGAAAACCACTTTGAGTGTGAAGGGGTCACTAAAGCACAAAAGGTCAAGGTATCCAAATCTAGGCTAAGAGGATCAGCACTAGTCTTGTGGAAGTATCTCCAATAAGAGAGGGAGAAGATGGGAAAGAAATCAATTGCAAATTATAAAGCTATGGTGACTAAGGTAAAGGAACAATACCTACCTAAAGATTATGCAATTTAAATACACAAGAAAAGGAAAAGTTTAAAGAAAAAAGATATGGATGTGGCAACATATATTGAAGAGTTTCAAAAGTTATGTTAGAGATCAGGGAATCAAGAAGAAGAGCCTATTAAGGTGGCTAGGTATCTAGGTGGGCTAAGATGGAACATCTAAGAAGGAATCAATCTATAGATACCCACACCAGTCCATAGATGCTTCCAATTGGCATTGAAAGTGGAAGAAAAGAACAAGAAGAAATTTGACACCAACTTTAGAGGTAGAGGTAGAGGCCGAGATGGTAGGAATCAAAGAGATTATGGTGGTAGAGGTTTAGACTCAAGAAGCCAAGGGGAAACTAAGTGGATTGCACAACAAGAAGGAAACTCAAATAAAGGGAGTTTCAGTGGGGGAATAAGCTCTAACAATGGTGGAAGAGGAAGAAGCAACAACCAAGGTAGAGGATCCTACTTTGCATCTATGAAATGCTACAATTGCAGCCAGTTGGGACACCCTTCATATAGGTGCACTAAGAAATGTTCTACTTCCCAAGGGAGTGTGAAAAGAATCAATTATGTGCAAGAAGAGTCTAGTAATAGAAAAAAACCATCTGAAGTACCCTTAGAATCAGAAGAAGGGGAAAATCTAATGATAAGAAGGAAATTGATGAAGGAACCCATAAAGGAAGAACCGAGCCAAATAAGAGCACTATTTAGGGTGAAGTGCAAGATGATGGGAAAAGTGGGTAAGGTCATCATAGACTTGAGTTCCATAGATAATATCATATCAAAGGAGGCAACTAACAAACTGAATATGAAAAGAATTCCAATAGAAATCCCTATAAGGTTACATGGCTCAACAAGGGGCAACATGTTATTGTAAGTAAACAAGCATGAGTTGAATTCTCAATAGGGAGGTATAAGGAAAAGGTGTTATGTGACATTCTACCTATGGATGCATGTCACCTTCTACTAGGAAGACCATGGAAGTTTGATAGACAAGCAATGCATGATGGAGCCAAAATTGAATACTCATTCAAGAAAGATGGTGTGACATTCAAGATCCAATCCTTGATAGAAGAAGGAGAGGTGAAATATCAAAGCCCTAATGTCCTCGTAGTGGCTGAAAAGAAGTTCCTTAAGACCTTGGATGAAGGAGAAGGAGTAGGGTTTTCCTTAGTATTGAAACCTAAGCAAGAGGTTACTAATAAGGTAGGAAAGAAAACAAAGCTTCCCAAGGAAGTGTGAGAAATTCTTGAAGAGTATAAGGACATTGTTAGTGATGGAAAACCTACTACCCTACCTCCTAAGAGACTTGTTAGTCATCAAATTGACTCCATTCCAAGAGCCACCCATCCTAGCAAAGCTTCCTATAAAATGATCCCTCAAAAAAATGAAGAAATTGTCAAGAAAATCCAAGTGCTCTTAGCCCAAGGCCTAATTAGGAAAAGTATAAGTCCTTGTGTTGTGCCTACTATTTTAGCACCTAAAAAGGGTGGGAACTTGGAAACTTTGTACTGATTCAAGAGCCATTAATAGGATCACCATTAGGTATAGGTTCCCAATACCTAGGATTGAAGACCTAAAGGACTATTTGGGGGAAGTAGGGTACTTTACCAAGATAGATCTCAAAAGTGGCTATCACCAAATTAGGATAAGGGAAGAGGATGAATGGAAAACAACCTTCAAGACCACTAAAGTTTTGTATGAATGGCTTGTAATGCCATTTGTCTTATCAAATGCCACCTCAACTTTTATGAGGCTTAGGAACGAGGTATTGAAGGATTACATTGGTAAGTTTGTCGTTGTCTATTTAGATGACATATTGATTTTCAGTAAAACTAAATAGGAGCATATTAAACATTTGCAAATTGTTTTCAAGAAATTACATGAGGAAAAGCTAATGATAAATGTGGGGAAGTGTGACTTCATGAAACAAGAGTTAGTGTACCTTGGGTTTGTTTTGTCTCAAGGGAAGTTCAAGATGGATCAAAGTAAGGTGGATGCCATCCTAAATGGGCCTACTCCCAAAGTTGCAATAGAGGTGATAATTTTTCATGGTTTGGCTTAATATTATAGGAAGTTTATCAAACATTTCAATGTTATTTGTGCTCCAATTTTAGACACTATCAAGGGTGGGATGAAGACAAAGTTCCATTGGACTCCTGAAGCAAACAATGGGTTTGAAACATTGAAGAAGAGGATGGCTACTTAGCCCATTCTTGTTCTACATAGTTTTGACAAACTCTTTATAGTGGAGTGTGATGCTAGCAATGTAGCTATTGGGGTAGTCCTAGAAGGGAGGCTAGTGGCTTTTCATAGTGAGAAGCTAAATGATGCAAAGAGGAAGTACTATTTCTATGAATTAGAGTTATGTGTTATAGTCCAAGCTTTAAGGAAGTGGAGGCACTACTTACTTCCAAAAGAGTTTGTGGTATATTCAGACAACAAAGCCCTCAGTTTCCTTAACTCCCAAGATAAGCTCAATAACAAACATATGAAGTGGGTGGAATACCTACATGTCTACACCTTTAACATCAAGCACATGAAAGGAGTGCAAAATAAGGTAGTTGATGCCCTAAGAAGGAGACTCCTCATAGCACAAGAGGTTAGTTACAAAACATTCGTATTGATAGCTTTAAGGACCTATATGTTGATGATGAATATTTTGTAGACATTTACAAGGTATGTAAGAGGTGTAAGAATAATTTTCGTGGTGAATTTTCTTATTATACTTTGCAAAATGATTTTTTGTTTAAGGACAGTCAACTATGTGTCCCTAGGGGATCAATGAGGGACAATTTGATTCAAGAAAAGAACAATGGGGCACTTAGTGGTCATTTTGGAGTCAACAAGACTCAAGAGTTAGTCACTATGTTCTACTTTTGGCCTAAAATGAATAGGGATATCAAATAGTATGTTGAATTTTGTGTGACATGTCAAAAATCAAAAGGTACATCTTCCAATTCAAGTCTTTATCAACCCCTTCCAATTCCTAGTAGGCCATGGAGTGCTTAAGTATGGACTTTGTGGTAGGATTACCAAGGACTAAGCAAGGGTTTAATAGTATTTATGTTGTGGATAGATTCAGCAAGATGGTGTTAGAAACAATAGTCCACCAAGATTACTGAGATGGGGGTTGGGGGGGTGAATTAGTTATCCAATAATTAAAACATTTATCAACCTTAAAAAATCTTATCCATTCAACCAAAGTAAACAACAACCACAACAAGATGCACATAGATAATTACACTAGATATGTTAACTAGGAAAGCCCTTGATTAGAGGGAAAACCCCAGTGGGAATGATGCCCACAAGATGATGTACTAATATAAATATTCCTTGTTAGAAGATGGACCCTGTTAGGAGTCTATTACAACATTTAGTACATATGTGTCCTTGTTAGGAGACTTTGAATCCTTGTTAGAAGATTCTAACCCTGTTAGGAGTTGTACCAACCCTATTAGGAGTTGTAGAAGATAGAAGGACCCACTGTCCAAACAACTTCTAGGGCAAGACCACTAAACTCACTGTCCAACTGATCTCTCAACTATTCCTTGTAGAATAATTATATATACTGTACTTTAACTTCTTTCCTCTATCCTATCAACTGGACCAATCACTATCAAACCTTATAGACTAGGTCACAAACCTTAGATCCAAGTATCAAACTTCGGATCAAACAATAAAACCTCACCAATGAAGTTTCCTTCACTTTCATTCTATGTTGCATATCTTCACATTCTTCTCTTTGTGTTGCTTACAATCATTCACATTCCTCCATACATGATAAAGGAAAATGTCCTTCCTTTATACCAAATCCATAAAATAATTTCTTGAGTTGGCTGTTACAACTTCTCAATTAATTATTATAGGACCACATTAAGAACACGTTACACTTAGTGATAACATTAATCTTTCACCTTGAAACTTGAATATCTTTACGTACATGTAACATTATGATGAGAAAGCTTAGCCACACCATCACCAACATGTCTAACTTCAACTTCTCAGAATAACAAATCTACTAAGAGATATAACAAGTTTACCAGAACATGTCTTTGTAAACTCTATCTCAAGACAATTTTCCCTAAATCTTGCATAACTTCTTCCAGACTTAATGTCTTCTGCTTCTAAGGATATATGCATATACTAGACACATAGTATAATCTCCCTTTAACCTCGTTACTAAAAGTACTCAATGATCTGCCTATACCAACTTGATCTTTATTGTTGTTCTTCTGTTAAATACCATAGAAAATTGCTATGTTGGCATCAATGACAAACATAGTCATGAATGTAACATATTATCATGATAATGATCTAATCATGTATCTACAATACTCGCCCATGGGAATATCATCAACATTCATGCTTGCAACAATATTCCCCTTTGACATTGATGGCAACATAGATGACAAACATCTAGTTCCAAGGATACCAACTGCAAAACACTGTTAACCTTTCTTTTCAAATCCTCTTCATCAATCATTCTTTCATTGATATACCTCAATGTGCTTTACATAAAACTATCTTTCCATGATGTATTTTCTCCTGTTGTACTTCTTTTCAACATGTTGTACTTCTATTTCATGCTATGCTTCTCCCCCATTAACATCAATATCAAAGGTTTTAGCAACCATCAAACTCTGCAACAAACTATTTCTGACTAGCTCAAGTGTCCAAATACACTGTTCAAAAACAACATCCAACAAGAGTCCTAGATGACTCTATCCATCATAGATACTCCCCCATATAGGAAGCATCAACATTCAATCCAAACAAACAATAGTGCCCTATTACACTAGACTAATTCACTCTTGCATCTTCTACTTTGATGTAGGAAGGGGCATAATGCCTAGCATACCTCACAAATACTCAAAAGTCTCTTTGGGAAGAGGCTTAGTGAAAATATCTACAATCTACTCTTTGGTGTTTACATACTCCACTCTAATTTCCTAATCTTCATCTTTCTCTCTCAACATGTGATACTTAATAGAAATGTGCTTGGTCTTAGAATGCAACACTAGATTCTTAGACATATTTATTATTCTTGTGTTGTCAAAATGTATGACAATATGTTCACTAAATTCTATCCTTATATCCTTTAGTATCTACTTCATCCAAACAACTTAATTACAATTGTTTGTTGTTGCAACTTTTTCTACTTTTATTGTACTTTGTGAGGTACAATCCTACTTTTTGCTTAGCCAAGAAATTAATCTTCCTCCAAGAAAGAAGGCTCCACCACTGGTGCTCTTTCTGTCATCCATACTACTTGCCCAATTAGTATCAGTATAAGCATATGGAGTGAAATCATTAGATATATCATACCACAATCCGAACTCTGGTGTTCCTTTTAGGTATCTAAATATCCTTTTGACTGCTACATAATGTGTTTCTCAAGGATCAGCTTAGAATCTTGCAACAATTCTAACTACATTTGTTATATCCAGCCTTATGTGAGTCGAATATTGCAATCCTCCAATCATAGATTTGTACTTCTTCTGCTCAACAGAAGGTGTCTCATCCTTTATACATAACTTGTGTCTAGTTACCATAGGTGTTCTAATGAGTTTACATGCTTCCAAAGCAAACCTTTTCAATAAATATTTCAAATACTTAGTCTAAGAAATAAAGATTCCTTCTTTTTCCTATACAATCTATAATCTTCAAAAATATTTTATTTCTCCTATCATGCTCATTTCAAATTCCTTCTTCATTTCTTCTGCAAACTTGTCACTTTAATTATCATTTCCTCCAAATATGATATCACCAAATATAACCAAAATCATTAATCCGTCATAATTTCTTTCCAGTATAGATTACTATATGCCATACCTTTGCTATATCCAAGCTTTGTCAAATGCTTGTCTAACCTTGCATACCAAGTTCTAGGTGCTTGCTTCAAGCCATACAATACTTTCTTCAATCTACATCTTATGTCCTTGTCATCTATTGACATAAGGAGGGAAACAATAAACAAGGCTAAAGGCACACCCAACAATTCAACATACATGCGCAACTATGAGACCTTCTAGGTTATAGCTAGATACAAAATACATTCAAGACCTAAGATCTAGCATCTAATTTGTAGCTCCAGACACATGCAACAAACTTTCCAAACTTTCACGTTTTGCTCCAGACTCTCCCAAATCTACCTTAAATCTAAGCCTAAACACTCTATTTATACTTGCCAAAATGGCTTACAGAACATTCTAGAACAATACATAATAAAGAGGTAGACCCAACAATGGTTTGGACACATCCCAAGAAAAGATCTTATCATAAATGTCGTGATCAAAATAAATCTCGTAAATCAGCTTGCACCAAAAATGTTGGAATCACATCCAAAATGTTGTCACTCGACTACACTAGGTAGCTTTGCACATGAAGAATAGCTCGGCACACATTGTAGTGGTGAGATGGGATAACATGTGAAATCAAGTGTTAACATGACTTGGGATAACCTCAACTCGGCTTAAACTACAAAATTAATGGCACTTGATGATTGTTACAACTTGGTAATGACCGAAACTCGGTAACAACTGGCAAAATGAGAACAAATGAGTAGGATAACATGTCAAGCCAAGATGCTCCTACATCAGACAACTAGGGTAGAAAGAAATGATTATCCTGAATCATGCAAGTGTCACAACCTGAGCTAAATCCAACTTAGATTGAGAAATCCATGTAGCATCTTCAACTCCACCAAATATTCATAGTAGTCTTTTCCTCTTGTGCTTTTACCAACTCTTTGATCCAATATCTGTTCAATCTCTTCAATCTGCTTCTTAGGATGATTATCAAGTTCAACAACTTCATCATTTGACTCATGGTACTTATACAGATCAACAACATTGAATATAGGAGATATATCCATGTCATCAGGTAACTCAACTTCATTAGCATTTCCACTGTCAAACTTCCTCAAGATCTTACAAGGTCCAAACTTCTTCATCTTTAGCTTACTATATGTTCCAATAGGAAATTGTCCTTTTTTCAAATGAACCCTCACCTCATCACCAACTTCAAAATTATGATGTCTTCTAGACTTATCAACACTCTTCTTGTACTTCTGATTACTTTGGTCCAACTTTAGCTTCACTTCCTTATGCAAAGACTCCATAAAATCAACAAATTCTTCTCCTGCAACACTTCTTTTCTCTTCACTAGTAACATCCCTTAAATCTAATACTCCTTTGGGATTCTTTCTAGTAACAATCTCAAAAGGTGTCTTTCCTGTACTTCTATTCATAGAATTATTATATGAAAACTTAGCTTGTGCTAATAGCATCTCCTAATTATATGTTTCATCTCCAACTAAGCATCTCAACAAATTACCCAAGCTTCTATTCACAACCTTTGTCTATCCATCAGTTTGCGGATGGCATGTAGAACTAAATTTCAACTCATTACCCATCTTCTTCCACAAAGTTCTCCAAAAATAACAAACAAACTTACTGTCTCTGTCAGAAATAATCCTTCTTGGTAATCCATGCAATCTAACAATCTCTTTGAAGAAAAGTTCAGTAACATGCTTAGCATCTGATGTCTTCTTACATGGTATAAAATGAGCCATTATTGAAAATATATCCACAACAACAAATATAGAATCATACCCCTTTGTTGTTTTAGGCAATCCAAGAACAAAATTCATACTAATGTCACTCCAAGGTTTCTCAAAAATAAAAATAGGTGTATACAATCCAATATTCTGACTTATTCCTTTTGCAACTTGACAAACTCTACAACTCTTCATAAATTTTTGAACATCCTTATACATCTGTGGCCAATAATACTTCTCTTTTAGCAAATTCAATGTCTTATCAATTCCAAAATGTCCAACCAATCCACCACTATGCTTTTCCTTAATGAAATTCAATCTCATAGAACTTCTAGGGATACATAACTAAATACCTTTGAACAACATACCTTCTTGAATAAAATACTCAACATACTTAATGATATGATCTATCAGATTTGGTGCTCTACACTCTCTCCATGCCTTAGAAAAATTAGGATTAGTATCATACAACTCTTTCATCTCATCAAAACCAAGAACTTCAACCTTCATTTTAGTCAACAGAGAACATCTTTTTCTCAATGCATTAGCAACTCTATTAGTAACTCCACTCTTATGCCTAATCACAATTGTAAAACTTTGCAAATACTTAGCCCACTTCATATGTCTTTGATTCAATTTATGTTGACTTCACAAGTACTGTAAAACTTTATGATCAGTATACAACACAAACTCCTTTGGAATCAAATAATGTTGCCACTTCTTTAAAGCTTGAACAATAGCATAAAACTCTTGATCATACACAAAATACTTCCTTTTAGCATCATTCAACTTCTCGCTAAAGAAAGCAATAGGTTTACCTTCTTGACTTAATACAGCTCCTATTGCACTACCACTTGCATCACATTCAACTTGAAATACCTTATTGAAATCAGGAAAAGCCAATACAGTGAACTCAACAACCTTTTGTTTCAAAGTCTCAAAACTCTTATCAGCTCGATGTGTCCACTTGAATTCCTTTTTATCTCTTCTTATTGTCTCAGTCATAACATTACAAACAACACTAAAAATCTTTTTAAACTTCTTGTAAAAACTAGCCAAACCATGAAATGATCTTACCTCACCCACATTCTCAAGTGTAGGCCATTTCAAAATTACTTCACCTTCTTGGGATCCATTGTCAAACCATCAGTTGAAATAACAAATTCCAAATACACAATCTCCTCTTGCATAAAAGAACACTTTTTTAGATTAATCATCAACTTCTCCTCTTTCAACCTTTGCAATATTTGTCTAACATGCTCAAGATGTTCTTCCTTAGTCTTACTGAATATCTAAATATCATCCAAATAAACAATCACAAACTTGCCCAAAAATATTTTCAAAACTTCATTCATCAATATCATGAAAGTGTTAGGTGCATTAGTCAAACCCAAAGGCATAACCAACCATTCATACAAACCATCTTTTGTCTTGAAAGAAATCTTCCTTTCATCACCTTCTCTAATTCTGATCTGATGATAGCCACTCTTCAAATCAATCTTGGTAAAATAGTTTTCTCTACTCAAACAATTCATTATGTCATCCATCCTCAACATAGGAAACCTATATTTCATTGTGATTTTTTTAATAGCTCTGGAATCAATGCACATTCTCCATTCTCCATTCTTCTTAGGTGCTAATATAGCAGGTATAGCACATGGACTCAAACTTTCTCTAATTAATTCCTTCTACAACAATTCATGCACTTGTTTGTTAAGTTCTTCATTCTCTATAGGGGTCAATCTATATGGTGCTTTGTTCATAAAACTAGCTCTAGGAATTGGATCCATATAATGACTTATACTTCTTACTGATGGTAAACCATTAGGAATATCCTCAGCAACAATATCTTTATACTCATCTAGCAATTCTATAATTTCTTCTAGTACTTGGCTGCCATTACTATTGTCATTCAATCATTACCAACTTCTGTTGCTCGGTCATTACTACCAACATTCGATCCTCTAGGAATTATGGAAAAATAGACTTGATTCTTCTTCACTTCTTTTTCAAATTGCTTTCCATTAACCATGCAAACTTTTATAGCAATACAATTAACCTCATCTAGACTTTCAATCAAAGGCAACAATATTTGTTTCTTCCCATTCACCCAAAGAGTATATTAATTCAATCTTCCATCATGTACAACATATCTATCATATTACCAAGGTCTACCCAACAAAGTATGACAACAATCCATAGACATGATATCACACAACACTTCATCAAAGTAATGTCCAATCTTAAACTTCACAACAAATTGCTCACTTACCAATATCTTATGCTCATCTTTGATCCATGAAACATGATATGGTTTAGGATGTTTCAGCCTTTGCAACTACAACTTTGTAACTAGCTCTTCTGATGCCAAATTTATAGAACTTCCACTATCAATGATCATCTTGCAACATTTTCCAACCATCTCACATCTGGTCTTGAAAAGACTTATTCTTAAAACAAGTTCCTCATCACTTCCCTTACTACATAAGGTTCTTCTCACCGTCATATTTTATCTAGCCTTAGGTCCACTCAGCAAACTCTCAATTTCTCCTTGTATCACAACATTTCTATTACCTTGTCCACTTTTAGAGGATCTACATTCAAAAGATCTAAGCCCTTCTTTACCACATTTGAAACAATTACCATGGAAACCACCTCTAGAATAAGAATTACCTCTTCCTCGGTAAGAACTAGTACCTCCTTGGTAAGAAATACCACCTTTCCACTCGATTTTGTCTTTGTTGTCATTCTTCCATTCATATTTGCCTTTATCCTACACAAAACTGTCAGATTTTCCGCCTTCACCATAAGATCTACCTCTACCTCTCTGGAATCTACACCTCTACTTTTTTGTCTTTGTTCACGCTTCTTTATCAAGATCTCCTCAGCTTTCAAGGCATATTGATATGCTTCTTCCACACTTTCCAATTTCACAAACTTATTTCATCTTGAATTCTAGATCTTAACCCATTTATGTATCTTGCAATTTTCTCAACATCACCATCCATATGTCTAGATCCGATGTCCAATCTATAGAATTCCTCAGTATATTCTTTCACAGTCATGTCTTTTTGTCTCAAATTTTTCATCTTTCTCAACAAGCTAAGTTGGTAATTAGCAAGAAGGAATTTGTTCTTTACCTCGTTCACCATCTTCTGTCAAGTCTTGATCATTTCCTTTCCTCTCCTTTCTCTATCAGTTTGCAAATGCTCCCACCACAGTGAAGCATGATCTTTTAGCCTAGTAACTGCAATCTTCACCTTCCTATTATCAGGAGTATTTTCATACTGAAAGGACTTTTCTATACTAGAGATCTAATCCAACATAGCATTGGTGTCCAACTTTCCATGATAAGGAACAACTTCTACAATAGGATTTGAATGTGCCCTAGACAATACTCTCAGTAATCTTTCCTCATCTTGATCTTCTTCCAGTTCTACATTAGGGTTTGGTGCTTTTGCTTCATCATCACTCACATCCTCAAGATGTGCTCCTCTCCTCTGCGTTGTCTTCACAACATCTAATCTAGCTGTAATTAGTGTCAATGCATCTAGCATGACATTATCGAGATTTCCTCTACCACAAACCATCTTTATAGACTAGGTTCCTACAAGATCATAACCCTTTGCAAGTTATAGGTCAAATCCACAGATCTACAACCTTACAACCAAATTTGAATAAGGATTCTACACGATCCAAAGTCCTGGTACAAATTGCCTAACACTTTGGCAATCTACTTGCATACTTAGGAATAACTGCACACTAATACCACCTGACACAAGGAGGGAAAGAATAACCAAGTTCAAAGGCACACCTAGCAATCCAAACCACTCTCATAGAGTTAACACGACGAAAGCAAATACACAAAGAGAAAAACACCACAAAGAGAGAGAACAATATTCTTTTATTGATTCATCAAATGATCAACATACATGCCTAGCTGTGAGGCCTTATGGGTTACAGCCAGATACAAAATACATTTAATACCTAAGATCCAGTATCTAATTCATAGCTCTAGACACATATGCAACAAAATTTTCAAACTTTCGCATTCAGCTCTAGACTCTCCCAAATCTACCCAAACACTCTATTTGTACTTGCCAAAATGGCTTATAGAACATTCTAGAAGAATACATAATAGAGAGGCTGACCCAACAATGGTCTAGGCACATCCCAAGAAAATATCTTACCATAAATGTCACAATGGAAATAAATCTCATAAGTTGGCTCACACCAAAAATACAAAAATCATGTCCAAAATGTTGACACTTGGCATAAATAGGACAACTTGACACATGAAGAGTCACTCGACATACACTAGGTAACTCGACACATGAAGAATAGCTTGGCACAAACTATAGTGGTGAGATGGGATAACACGTGAACTCAAGTGTTAAATGACGTGGGATAACCTCAACTCAACTTGAACTACAAAATTACTGGTACTCAACAATTGCTGCAACTCAACAATGACTGAAACTCAGCAACAACTTGCAGAATGAACACAAATGAGTAGGATAACACGTCAACCCAGGATGTTCTTGCATCATCTGTTAAAGGACAACCTTTAGGTTGTTCTATGTATACCTCTTCTTCAAGTTCTCCATTCAAAAATACTAACTTGACATCCATCTGATATACTTTGAATTTCTTATATGTTGCATATGCTAAGATTAACCTTACTACTTCTATTCTTTCCATAGGAGCATATGTTTCATCATAGTCTATTCCTTCTTGTTGTGAGTAACCTTTACATTCCAATATTTCCTTGTTCACCTCATTCATTCATCTTGTTCCTAAATACCCATTTAGTTCCTATCACATTCTTGTCTGTTGGTTTGGGGACCGATTCCCATGTCTCATTATTTACTATCTAATCTAATTCTTCTTTCCTATCTTGCTTCCAATAGTCATCTTTACATGCTTCATCTACATTCTTAGGTTCAACTTGAGATATCAAACATAGTTCTTCAGTGATTCTACTTCTTTTCATGACACCTTTATCTCTTCTTCTGATGATTTGCTTGGGTGGATGATTCTTTGTCATATTCTTACTTGAAGTAGGAGTTGTTATCTTAACTCTTAGCTTTGTTCCTGCCTTAACTCTCCTTCATTCTGCAAATCAATGTTAGTCTCAAAGAATACTTCATCATTCCTTGGTTCAGTAACAACATCATCATCTAAATTGTAATCAACTACTCTTTCTTGTATCCTGAATTTCTCATCAACTCTTACGTTTGCACTTTCCATAATAGTCTTAGTTCTCAGATTATAACATCTATAAGCCTTTCTTTTCAATGAATAACCAAGAAATATACCTTCATCACTTCTAGCATCAAACTTGACAATATCATCATCTCTTTTGATATAACACTTACTACCAAAAATTCTAAAATACTTAACTATAGGTGAGTGACCAAACCACAATTCATAAGGGGTCTTATTTGTGTCTTTCCTGATTTGCACTCTGTTCATAGTGTAGACTATTGTAGTCACAATTGCTCTTTAAAACATATTGGATACATCATTCTTAGCTAGCATAGCTCTTGTTGCTTCTATTACTAACATGCTTCTTCTCTCTGCTATACCATTTTGTTCAACGGTTCTCAGAGTTGATAATTGTCTTTTGATTCTATTTGCTTCGCAAAAAATGTTAAACTCATTTGAAGTAAACTCTCCTCCTCTGTTCGATCTTAAATATTTAATCTTCATACCTAATTCATTCTCAAATCTATTCTTGAATATCTTGAACTTATCAAATGCCTTAGATTTTTCTTTAAGAAATGCAACCCATATCATTCTAGAAAATTCATCAACTAAAATCATGAAATACCTTTCACTATAGAATCCTTTAGTCTTTGTAGGACCACTACGATATGTATGTATAATTTCCAATTTTGATGTAGTAGTAAACTTATTGCTGGGAAAAGAAGTTTTGTTATGCTTTGTCAAAACACATTCCTTGCAAATTATGTTAGTAGGCTTTATAATCTTAGGCAAATCTCTTACTGCAAACATACTACTAGTTGTAAGAATTTGGCTTAGGCCAGAATTCACCCAAGAACTAAAGAACTCAACATAAGCACACAGTAGACCAAAATAGATAGAGTATGATCAGAATGATGATATTCATTCAATATGACAGCTTAGCCCACTTGAGAGTACACTAGGAGTGCCTATATATAAAGGCCTCAGGAGAGCTTCTAGAATGCATAGAAGTTAGCAACATGATAAGTCATACAACCACGCACATGTCTGCCAGATATGGGTTATCCTCCATTGGGCATGGGATTAAGTGCGATGTTGTGAGGATAAGCCTACAATGGTGTAGCCCCCAAATCAGTGGTGTAGACAACATGTGCTTAATGAGGAGTGCAGATAACCGTGTTGTCATCATGACAACTCAGTGAATGATGCATACTCCTATGTTGTAGACACCATGTGCATAATTAGAGTTGTGTAACTCGACGAGAGTACACAAACTCCTAAGTGTCTCACCTAAAATAATAATAAAATAATGCAAAATAATTAAATAATGCATTAACCTAAGTAAACTTAAGTAAGTGTAATAAGTAAATACTTATTTACACCAACACCCCCCTTAGGTGCAACTTAGGGGAATGCCCTTAAGCTTACGAAATCTAGGATGAAATGCAATATGGGTCCCGGCTACTAGGCCATGTTAGGTACCCATGTACATAATGATATGCAATCTCCCATAAAGTGGGGAAAGAGGGAAAACCTCATGGGAAAAACCCTCCCCCAAAAAGAGAGACAAATAGGGATGCATGGATGAATGGAGTAATCAAGACCCCTCCATTATGACATACATCTAGTATATACATAAGAGAATGATGAGAAGAGGAAGAGAGACATGATGGGCTCCCCCCCTCCTCCCAAAGAAGAATGTTGAACAGTGACTACTCCGATGAAGAAGTTGATCCAAGATTGTAGAATGGTGTTCCTCCCCTTAGGAAGAAACAATGCCAAGGGTACAAATGAGACACTTCCACTATGTCTCTGAAACCTACTCAATTGGTTGAAGAACTTGTTCTAAAGAACTGTTTGTCCTTGCAACTGATGAAGAACCCTGCTACAACTACTGATCATAAGTATCCACAATCACTTCAATCTGTGAGGATCGATCATGTAGAGAATGAACAAGAGAGTCGAATGGAACCCTCATGACAACTAAAGAAGGTAATTCTGCATCAAGAAGAAGAGGTAGATCATGAATATTGTCCCCCAAATTTGTCATTGAACCTGTATCTGGAAGACTGGATGCACCATGTTGTTTTGGACCTATTATTGTGGCTATGTATGCATGCAGACTAAACTGATGAAGTGACCCCTCACTGCAAATGTCGATAGAAACCTACATGTCTGAAGCTGTTGAAGCACTATCGCTGAAATCACTATCAGTTTCCAAGTTGTATGATGTGCAGAGAGGAGTAGAGGACAAGCTGGGTGAACTTTCCTCAAAATGTACATCCTTCTCCACAAGTATTTGATGTGTCTCTGGATCTAGAAATCTATATGCCTTCATAGCGTCTTCATAACCAATGAAAGTACAAGGGCGAGGTGATTGTACCTTGCATCCCCTGGAACATATCTTTGCCCATGCAAGACAACCAAAGACTCTGAAGTGTGTCACAATAGGTTTTCTGCCGCACCATGCCTCAAAAGAAGTTTTTCCATCTAAGGCTGGATGAGGAGAATGATTAAGAATGTGAGTGGCACTAGAGATTGCTTTGACTTCTGATGATGGATCTAGAGACTTGGCATAAATCATGCAACTTGCCATAGACTTAAGAGTTTGAAATCCTCAAAGCTGCAACATCTGTCTTATGCGGATTGAATGATGGTGGAGTCTGAAGATCAATTCCCTCATGTCTGCAAAAGTCCTTAAGTCTTCTGTTCACATACATGCTTCCATTATCCATTCGGAGTACTTTGATGGCCTTTCTAGATTTTTGTTATACATGAGCCTTGAATTCTAGAAACTTGTCCAACACTTCATCCTTACTATGCAGAAAGTAGACCCAAGTGAACCTTGAAAAGTCATCAATGAAGGTCAGTGTGTAGCAACCCTGGCAGAATGCAAAAGGACCTCCTAATACCATGTGAACCATCTGTAGAACACTTGTTGCTCTAGAAGACTTCCCTCTTTGTAACTTTCCCTCTGGATGCATATCCACTTAATCTATTGAACACTCACCCTTAGAAAAGTTGATTTTAGGTAGACCTTTGATCATTTGGTATGTGCAAAGTTGCTGAAGATAGTGGTAGTCAAGATGACCATAACACTCATGCCATAATTGCATGTTTGAACTAGATTGTGATAACAAGGCCTTTGAAGGAGACTTGGGCACAAAATGAGAGAACAAGTACAACCTTTTGTTATCATCCACTTTCCCCACTATAACCAACGAATTATCTTTGAGATTGTGCACTTTTATTGAGTCTGGAAGGAACGCAACTCTATGTCCATCTTCAAAGTGAGTGATTTGGTAGATTGAAAGGAGATTCAAACTTAGGTTTGGAACATAGAGAACATTTTGAAACTCTCCATTGTCCATCTCCATGTTTCCTTTTCCTTCAACTTCCATTTTTCTATCATCTCTCATGAAGATGTGTGGTACCTTTGAGTGATTCAATGAAGAAAAATCCTCCTTTGAAGAACCCATGTGATATGAGGCACCTGAGTCAAATATCCTTTCATTTGAAGAGTTTAAATTTGCCATGAGTGCTTGCCCTTTGCCCTTGAAATCTGAAGAAGACCCTTTATCCTTGTAAGCATTAGGCAATGGAACATTATGTTTCTTCATGATGTTGGTCAATTCATCAATCTTCTTAAGATAACACTCATGCTCTTCATGACCCAATTTCTTACAATAAGCACACTTCTTCTCCTTAGTGTTGTCCTTATTTGAATTTGAGGACTTGCCTTGTTGATTGGATTGTGGTGTTGTCTTTTTTGCATCCTCAGATTTTTCTTTCTTCCACTTCTTTTTATCCTTTCCTTTATTTGAAGATTGTGCAACTGAATTTTGAGAACCCTCATTATTGGCCACCAATGCTTTGGACTGAGGTGATTTGAGAATCCCCATTGATTTCAACTTCTTTTCTTCATCATCCAACAGTTAAGCATATTCATCAAAAATGACTTTCTTGTAGGCAGACCCTAAGGTAGTCTTTGAGGTGTTAAAAGAAGATAGAAATGTGGAATACTCTGATGGCAGCTTGTTATGGATGAGATAGATCAGTTTGTCATCTTTGATAGAACTCCCACAATCAATAAGATTTGTCCTTAGTTCATTCACCTTGATGATGAAATCTTGTATTGAGTCATATGACTTAGGATCTAAGGATACGAGCTCATTTTCAATTTTGAACACATCCTCTTCAAACACTTTACCATATAGGCTTTCGAGGGTATCCCAAGCTTCCTTGGATGTAGTACACTTCTTGATTTGATACATGATTTTATCATCTACCCCGAACCATATATCACCTAGGGCTTTCCTATCCATTGCTACCCAAGCTAAAATATCACTCTCTAATGCCTTATCACCTAATGGTTTAGAAAGAGTGCCATCTACATATTGTGAAACACCATTATGCATTAAGTGATACAATTAAGTGATACAACATTTTGATTAACCACGAAGCATAGTTATGAGGAGTTAATTTAGGAAACTTAAAGTTGCCCATAATGTAGAAAATGAAAGAAAAGTGCATAAAAGAGAGAACACAACACCAAGAACACCCCCCCTTTTCACTAAATCAAGAAACCCCCACAAAATAGATGCTTTGGGCACTTTATCAATAGTGCAATTACAATGGGCCACTTGCCAATTTTGGCCTTCATGGACTTCTGATTTTGCTTGTTACAACCTCTTAATGGAGTACAAATCTGAAACTTTACAATGTGTTACAATTCTGAAGTAATACAAAGTAAAGAAAGGTCCTATTGCTGAAAATAACACTTTTATCCACACAACCCTAAAATTTGATACCAGATCTGGAAATCAGATAAAAAATAACGTACTTTCAAAAAAAATAAAACCTATTTTTGACTCTAGATGTGCTTGTACAAAGCGTTTGAAGTTGCAAAATGTAGGATTATCCAGTACAATCACCAAAAGATGCAATTTCTGAACAATCCATGCACAAAAACCAAAAAAAAGATGCACCACTAAAAAATTTAGGAAATTCTACCCAATTTCAAAAAAAATCACACCTGATTTGGAGTTTGGATGTGTAAGTTATGGCCTCCCGAAGTCGGACTGCAAAAACTAAAATGAATCTGGAGAGGGGTTACATCAGCGAATGATGGGGTTAAATTTGATGGTCATATGGTCATCACAGTAGTTGTATTTTTCCCTAAAATGATGTCTAGATGAGCGTCAAATTTAAGCTCACAAAATTGATGATGTCAGCAAAATATAGGCCAGTGATGATGTCAGAAGCTGACATATTAGTACAAAATTGTACAAAAATCTACTACGTGGTTGTCCACGTGGGTGTACAGATTGCTAACTTTGCATGGCTAGCTGACTGGGATGATGACCTATCGCAGGTGACTAGGTAGATGATGCAGCATTGACGTGTTCTCAAGTAAGCTATTGACTTGGGCGTGATAAGGATGCTAACTGTATGATTAGTTGTATAGGCTGCAGATAAGTTTGCAAAGCTAGTACATATCTACATGGGCAAGTCATTGTTCACTGTGTGGCAGGAAGGCACTGGCCACTTGGCCTCCAAATTACTATCGCAAGTCACCAGATTATTATCTACCGAACTGTTGCAGGGTGGTTGGGCGCCAGTTTTTCAACTCACTGCCAGATTTTGTCTTTTCGCTACCACAATTTATTGATTGCGAATAATCAATGCCAAAGATCTCAATGTTAATCCCACATGTGTGGGGTAAATGTTGAGGAAGTTGAATAAAAGTTTGCGCTTGCGGTATAGGAAATAATGAGTTGTCTCGTTAGAAAAGGGTTGTCGATCGGTTGTTGTGGCCAGTGAATGTAGTCATTGGATTTGTGTGCAGTGCCCTTCATCAGATTTAGCAAGGTACGGTCTACCGCTGGTCTGACTGAAATTATTATGAAGCCAGATTTAGAATGCCCGCAGATTAATTAAAAACCCTACGAAATTAATAGAGAAATATTCCTCCAACCAAAATACAAAGTCGAGCTAGGGTGTCACTACCCAGTTTGGCAAAAACAATTTCCTCTACTTGGGAATACCAGATACGGAAATAAATTGCAGGGAATAAATAAATATAGATTTGAAAAAGAATTAATCAGATTAATGGAATAACCATAGCCGAACTGCAAATCGAGGCCTCTAGGTTTCGATTTGCAAAAAAAAATTGCCTCACGATCAACTTTCACCTAATATAGGTAATTTTATAGTCGATCTTCACCGAATTGATACTCCAGATGCAATGGTGAGGTCAGATCTGGCTCTAGATGCTCTCAATTTTTACGAATCCTTCGAATTCAGGTCGAGGTGTTGAAGCATGAACAGTCTCGAATGGCTATGTGTAGAGAATCTCCCTCAGCTCTGATACCATGTAAGAATTTGGCTTAGGCCAGAATTCACCCAAGAACTAAAGAACTCAACACAAGCACACAATAGACCAAAATAGATAGAGTATGATCAAAATGATGATATTCATTCAATATGACAGCTTAGCCCACTTGAGAGTACACTAGGAGTGCCTGTATATAAAGGCCTCAGGAGAGCTTCTAGAATGCATAGAAGGGGCAACATGATAAGTCATACAACTAGGCACATGTCCGCCAGATATGGGTTATCCTCCATTGAGCACAGGATTAAGTGTGATGATGTGAAGATAAGCCTACAATGGTGTAGCATGCAAATCAATGGTGTAGACAACATGTACTTAATGAGGAGTGCGGATAACTGTGTTGTCATCATGACAACTCAGTGAATGATGCATACTCCTGTCTTGTAGACACCATGTGCATAATTAGAGTTGCATAACTCAATGAGAGTACACAAACTCCTAAGTGTCTCACCTAAAATAATAATTAAATAATGCAAAATAATTAAATAATGCATTAACCTAAGTAAACTTAAGTAAGTGTAATAAGTAAACACTTATTTACACCAACACTAGTCTTCACAATGTTGTCAAAGTTTATATGACAAAATCTCTTATGCCATAACCAATTTTCATCTACCTTTGCAACCAAACATGTAATTTCAATAGGATTAAACTAAAATACATTACCTCTAGATTTGGTTCCTATTCCAATTACCTTTACATCTTTGTCTCTGATCATGCATGTCTTTTTTGTGAATTACAATAGATAACCTTTATCCACTAGTTGTCCAACACTCAGAAGATTGTGCTTCGAACCATCAACAAAATAAACATCCTTAGTGTTAGTTTTACCATTAAGAGTTATAGATCCAAGACCTTTAACATGGCATGTTGCATGGTTTCCAACTCTGACAATGCCTCCATCCTAGCTTTTGAAGTCAACAAACTTGTTCATACCACCAATCATATGATGTGAACAACCACTATAAATTATCCAATCAAATTTCTTTTCAACCTTTGATACCAAAGCTATTTTCTCTAGACTTTCTTCTTTAATTGCTACAAATCCTATTTCATCATCACTAGCACTTACTACTTGTTCATCATAATCATCTTCATCATTTGCATACATACACTCTGTATCTCTTCTAGGTTTGAAATTTCCTCTATACTTTTTCTCTCTTTTAGGACACTTAGATGCATAATGACCAAATTCATTACAAGTCCAACATTTAAATATTTTCTTACCATCTTTTTCTCTTCTTACCAGAAGGGCTACTCCAATCTTTCTATCCTCATCAGATCTGCTACTGCTAGCAAAGTTTGATCTAGCACTTGTGCTCCTTGATAAATCAGGTTGAATTCAAGGCACTGAAAGTTGTTTCAGTTCTGGTTAATTCTCTAGACTGTCTAAGATCATTCTCAACTACTTCAAGTCTCCCAAGCAATGTCTCCTTTGTGAAATCTTTGGTACAAGATATCAACAACTATATCATTTGAACTATTGACTTAAACAGTGGTGTTAAGCTCTTCAATATATTCCATATAACCTCTATTGGAAACAATAGTCCATCAAGATAATTGGGGGGGGGGGGGGTGGGGTGAATCAGTTATCCAACAATTATAACAATTATCTTCTTTAAACAAACTTAACCATTCAACCAAAGTAAATAGAAACCATACAAAGATGCACATAGACAATTACACCAGATATGTTGAGTAGGGAAAACCCTGGTGGGATTAATGCCCACAAGATGATGTACTAATATATTGTTAGAGGATGGACCCTGTTAGGAGTCTATTACAACATTTAGTACAATGAGTCCCTATTAGGAGACTTTTAATTCCTATTAGGAGAGTCCAACCTTGTTAGGAGTTGTGGTATAATGTATGCAAGAAGAGCTCATTGCCCAAACATGCAATTTCAACTACAAGAAGAGCTCACTGCTCAAACAAGTAATTTACTAGTATCTTCTTCTCTCCTCTATCCTATCAACTGGACCAATCATTGTCAGACCTTGTAGAATAGGTCATGAACTTCATATCCAAATATCAAACCACTAATCACTCAGCAAAACCTCGATAACGAAGTTTCCTTCACCTCTGCATTGCTCTGCTCAACTTCACATTTTTCACTCTTCAGCTACTTTCTGAACATTCACAATTCACATATCTCAATACCATGATATAGGAAAATGTCCTTCCTTTATATCAAGTCCATAAAACAATTCCTCGAGTTGGTTGTTAGTCCTTCTCAATTAATTATTATAGGACCTCATTAAGACATGTTACACTTAGTGATAACCTTAATCTTCTACCTTGCAACTTGAATAACTTTTAGTACATGATATTATGATGAGTGAGCTTAGTCATGTCATCCTCAACATGTCTTATCCATGTCCTCAACCTTGATATTCAAGATATCAACTCTACTAAGAGATATAAAAATTTTGCCAGAACATGCCTCTGTAAACTCTATCTCAAAACATACATCACTAAAACTTACATAACTTCTTCTAGACTTATCCTTTTTGCTTCTAACATTGACTAAATATACCAGATACTCCAAAGTATCTCCGATAACCTCAGGTGGTTATCATGCTCAACTAGTCGCTCGTACCAACTTAATCTTTCCATTGCTCTTCTATCAGATACCACATAAGACATCAAACATGTATGTTGACATCAATGACAAACTCAGTCATGAATGTAACATACTATCATCAAACCAATCTTCCAATATTCCAACAATCTCCCCCTTTGGCATTGATGGCAACATAGATGAAAAGCATCTACTTCCAAGAATACCAACAAAAGACAGAAAAACTTCAAATCCTCTTCATCAATCATATTCTCCCATTGATATACCTCCATATACTTTGTACCAAATTGCTATTACAAATATTGTGCTTATGCTGAACATTTTCCTCAGCATAATGTCAAACTTTTCCTTCTAGTATAACACTTTCTTGTAATACTTCTCCCCATAGTATGATGCCAAAATTCTCCTCTAAAGTATGATGTTTTTCATGCCAAACTTCCCCCCCCATTGACATCAATGTCAAAGGTTTCTGCAACCAACATCTCTACATCAAACTCTGCAACAACTGATACTTACTCAGCCTAAATGTCAAAAGATACTTTTCAAAACAACATCAACAAGAGTGGTAGATGACTCTATCCATCATAGATACTCCCCCATATAGGAAGCATCAACATCTAGTCCAAACAAACAATGGTGCTCTGTTACCCCAGATTGATGCACTTTTGCATCTTCTACTCTGATGTAGGAAGGGGCATAACCCCAAGCATACCTCATAACTACTCAAAAGTCTCTTTGGGAAGAGACTTAGTGAATATATCTGCAATCTGCTCTTTAGTGCTCACATACTCCAATCTGATTTCTTTTCCTCCAACTTTTTCTTTGAACATATGATACTTATAGAAATGTGCTTCGTCCTTGAATGCAACACTAGATTTTTAGACATATTTACTATGCTTGTGTTGTCACAATGTATAAAAATAAGTTCACCGATCTCTATCCTTATATCCTTCAGCATCTGCTTCATCCAAATAACTTGATTGCAATTATTTGCTCCTGCAACATACTCTGCCTCTACTGTACTTTGAGATGTGCAATCTTGCTTCTTGCTTAACCAAGAAATTAATCTTCCTCTAAGAAAGAAAGCTCCTCCACTAGTGCTCTTTATGTCATTCAAACTGCATGCCCAAACTGCATCAGTATAAGCACTTAGAGTAAAATCGTTAGATCTATCATACCATAATCCAAACTCAGATGTTCCCTTCAGATATCTAAACTTCCTTTTCATTGCTGCATAATGTGCTTCTTTGGGATCAGCTTGGAATCTTGCAACAATTCCAACTGCATTTTCTATATCTGGCCTTGTGTGAGTTAGATATTGTAATCCTCCAATCATGGATCTATACTTCTTTTGCTCAATGGTATGTTAGGAACCTGTGTGTTCCTTCTGTTTATTTTGTCAGAGTAGTGTTGTTGGACGCATATGCTTTGTAAGTCGTCCCGTGAGTATATTTTATTATCCCACATGCATAGGTAGTATTACTTTTCTAGATCGTACTCAGTATATAAGAATAGGTTGAGGCCCTTGATGGGCACGGACGAATTTATTGTATTGAGCTTGCTCAAAGGAGGTTACCCCCTCGAAGTGGCCTGCGATCAGTAGATTCATTCTGAGTTCTGCTATCACTTTGTATTCTGTTATTTCGAGCATTCTCACGATATTGCTATAAGGAGGTTCTTCACATCTGGTATCAGAGCACTCTCTTGGGCTCGCTGGGTGGAAATTACATCAATTTTTTTTTTTCTGTCGTGGCCTTCAGGTTCCTCTCACTTCTAATATCTCTTGTTATTGCAATAACTCTTTTCAGTTGTTCTGTCTGTGAGTGAATTTTTCTAAGTCGATACCAAAAAAAAAAAAAAAAAAAAAAAACCTTGCTTTATGGTTGTTACGCGTACAGGAGCAAAAATCATGGAAGAAGAAATGGCATCCCTCAAAACCAAACTTCAAGATCTGGATGACAAAATTCTGGGTCTTAACTTTCAGCAGTCAGCCATGAGCCGAAACCATTCAGGAGATACTGGGTCCTCATCTGGAGCTTGTCTTGCAACTTCTCTCTGATCATCAGCTCTGTGCAAAACTATCTAAATGTGTGTTTGGCCAGGAGGAAGTGGAGTATCTCGGGCATATTGTTGCACACCATGGAGTGCGGGTGGATCCTACAAAAATAGATGCCATGAAAACTTGGCCGCATCCTAAAACTCTCAAGAGCCTTCGGGGTTTTTTGGGGTTGACTGGCTACTACCGCAAGTTTGTCAAAGATTACGGGAAAATTGCAGCACCATTGACAGCTCTGTTAAAAAAGGATGCCTTCTCCTGGACCCCTGTTGCTGAGACTGCATTTGAACAACTGAAACAGGCTATGTGCAGTACACCTGTTCTCGCGATGCCAGATTTTTCCAAACCCTTCACTATTGAGAGTGATGCTTGCGGCAATGGATTGGGTGCTGTTCTCCTGCAAGATGACCATCCTATTGCGTTCACTAGCAAAGCCCTCTCTGGTAAGAATCTAGCCCTCTCTACTTATGAAAAAGAAATGATGGCTATTTTGCATGCTGTACAGAAGTGGCGGCCATACCTCTTAGGGAGTCATTTTTGCATCAGAACCGATCACCAAAGTCTGAAATACTTCCTGGAACAACGGGTATCCTCTCCTACACAACAGAAATGGGTCAGCAAACTCATGGGGTATGATTATGAGATCACCTACAAGAAGGGTAAGGAGAATATTGTGGCAGATGCTCTTTCTCACACATTTGATAATCAAGCTTCCCTTTCCGCTATTTCTATGCCCATTCCCAATTGGTTAGCGTCTGTTCAGCAGGGCTATGACAGTGACTCTTCTTTATCTCAAATCATTCACCAGCTAGCTAATAATCCTTCTGCTATACCACATTACTCTTGGGATGGTGCTTCTCTTCGATACAAGGGTCGGCTAGTGCTTCCTCAGAACCCAGCTCTACATCAGGCTATTTTTTATGAACTCCATGCTTCTCCTTCAGCAGGGCACTCAGGCTTCCTCAAAACTTATGAGCGAGCAAGGAGAAACTTCTTTTGGAAAGGGATGAAACAGACGATTCAACAGATGGTGGCTGAATGTGATACTTGCCAACACCACAAGGGTGAAACGACCCTCCTTCCTGGCTTGCTCGAACCATTGCCCATCCCTACACGGATTTGGACTGATATTTCTATGGATTTCATTGAAGGGCTTCCTAAATCCGGTGGCAAGACAATGATCTTGGTTGTGGTTGATCGTCTCTCAAAATATAGTCATTTTTGTGCCCTCAGCCACCCCTATACTGCCTCCTCTGTTGCACAAATCTTCATGGACCAGATATTTCGTCTTCATGGACTCCCTTCTTCCATTGTCTCTGATCGTGATGCAACTTTTACCAGTCATTTTTGGACTGAACTGTTTCAGAAAACTGGCACCAAACTGAAGATGAGTTCGGGCTATCACCCACAAACTGATGGTCAAACTGAAATTGTCAATAAATGCTTGGAAACTTATCTTCGTTGCTTCACTTCTGAACAGCAACATCAGTGGGCCAAGTGGCTCCCTTTAGCTGAATGGTGGTACAATACCTCTTACCACACTGCCTCTAAAATGACTCCATATGAAGCAGTCTATGGTCAGGCACCTCCAGTGCTCCTTCCCTACACTCCCAACAGCTCACCAGTCCAGGCAGTTGACATAGTTCTCCGCAGCAGGGATCAGATTCTTCGTACCTTACAGGATAATCTTCACATGGCCCGTAATCGGATGAAACAGCAAGCAGATCAACACCGTTCTGAGCGCTCATTTCAAGTTGGGGATATGGTTTTTCTTCGTCTACAGCCATACAAACAATCCTCCCTAAAGCTGAAAGGGCGTCATAAGATGGCCCCAAAATTTTATGGGCCTTATAAGGTTCTGCAGAAGATTGGTTCAGTTGCTTATAAACTGGAACTTCCTCCTTCTTCCCGCATTCATCCAGTCTTTCATGTTTCTTGTCTAAAGAAAGTTCTGGGTACCACTGTCAGAGCACAAACTACTCTCCCTGAAATGGATACGGAAGGATCCATTATCCTGGAGCCGGTGGCAATCATTGACCAGCGCACTCGCCAGCTTCACTCTCGCTCCATCTCTGAGGTCTTGATTCAGTGGCATGGCATGCAACCAGAGGATGCTACCTGGGAACCCCTTCTTCAGATTCAACAACAATTTCCACACCTTAAGCTTTGAGGACAAAGCTTTTTTCTAAGGGAGAGGGGATGTTAGGAACCTGTGTGTTCCTTCTGTTTATTTTGTCAGAGTAGTGTTGTTGGACGCATATGCTTTGTAAGTCGTCCTGTGAGTATATTTTATTATCCCACATGCATAGGTAGTATTACTTTTCTAGATCGTACTCAGTATATAAGAATAGGTTGAGGCCCTTGATGGGCACGGACGAATTTATTGTATTGAGCTTGCTCAAAGGAGGTTACCCCCTCGAAGTGGCCTGCGATCAGTAGATTCATTCTGAGTTCTGCTATCACTTTGTATTCTGTTATTTCGAGCATTCTCACGATATTGCTATAAGGAGGTTCTTCACATGGTAGGTGTCTCATCCTTAGTAGATAACTTGTGTCCAATTACCATAGGTGTTCCAATAGGCTTACATGTTTCCAAACTAAACCTTTTCAATAAATCCTTCAAGTACTTAGTCTGAAAAATAAAGATTCCTTCTTTATTCTGTGCTATCTACAATCCTACAAAATATTTCATCTCTCCTATCATACTCATTTCAAATTCTTTCTTCATTTATTTTTCAAACTTATTACTTTCTTCATCATTACCTCTAAATATAATGTCATCAACAAATATTACCAAAATCATCAAACCATCATCAGTTTCTTTTCAATACAGATTACTATCTGCCATACCTTTGTTATATCTGAGCTTTGTCAAGTTCTTGTCCAACCTTGCATACCAGGCTTTGGGTGCTTGCTTCAATCCATACAATGCTTTCTTCAATCTGCAAACTATGTCCTTGTCATTTGTTAAAGGACATTCTTCAGGCTACTTAATGTATACCTCTTTTTCTAGTTCTCCATTCAGAAATGTTGACTTGACATCCATCTGATACACTTTGAAATTCTTTTGTGCTGCATAGGCTAAGAATAATCTTACAACTTCTATTCTAGCCACTGGAGCATAAGTCTCCTCATAGTTTGTTCCTTCTTGTTATGAGTAACCTTTGCAAACCAATCTTGCTTTGTTTCTTACAACTTCTCCTTGCTCATTCATCTTGTTCCTAAATACCCATTTGGTTTCTATCACATTCTTATCTGCTAGTCTGGGGACCAATTCCTATTTCTCATTCTTCACTATCTAATCTAATTCCTCTTTCATAGCTTGCTTCCAATAGTCATCTTTACATGCTTCATCTACATTCTTTGGCTCAACTTGAGATATCAAGCTGCATAGTTCTTCATTCACTCTGCTGCTTGTCATCATGCCTTTGTCTATGCTTCTAATGATCTGTTTGGATGGGTGATTCTTTATCATGTTCTTTCCTAAAGTGGGAGTTGTTATCTCAACTCTTGGCTCTATTGAAGGTCCTAATCTTTGTTCCTACATTGGCTCTCATTCATTTTGCAAATCATTGTTAGTTTCAGTAAATACTTCATCATTCCTTGGCTTAGTAATAATATCATCATCATCTGAATTATAATCAACTATTCTCTCTTGTACTTTGAACTTCTCATCAATTCTCACATTAGCACTTTCCATAATAGTCTTAGTTCTCTAATTATAACATCTATAAGACTTTCTTTTCAATGAATAACCAAGAAACATACCTTCATCGCTTCTAGCATCAAACTTACCAATGTCATCATCTCTCTATATGTAACACTTACTTCCAAATATTCTGAAATACTTAACTATAGGTGAGTGACCAACCACAATTCATAAGGTGTCTTTTTTGTGTCCTTCCTAACTTGTACTCTGTTCATAGTGTAGACTATTGTATTCACAGCTTCTCTCTAAAATGTCTTGGTTACATCATTCTCTACTAGCATTTCTCTAGTTGCTTCTGTAACAAACTTGTTCCTTCTCTTTGCAACATCATTCTGTTCAAGGGTTCTCAAAGCTGATACCTATCTTTTAATTCTATTTTTCTCACAAAACATGTTAGACTCATTTGAAGTAAATTCTCCTCCTCTATCTAATCTTAAACATTTAATCTTTACACCAGATTCATTCTCAACTCTATTCTTTAATATCTTAAACTTGTCAAATGCCTCAAATTTCTCTTTAAGAAATACAACCCACATAATTCTAGAAAAATCATCAACAAGAATCATAAAATACCTTTCACCATAGAATCCTCTAGTCTTTGTAGGATTGCTAAGATCTATGTGTACAATCTCCAACTTCACTATAGCAGTAAACTTCTTGCTAGGAAAAGAAGTTATGTTATGCTTTGCCAAAACACACTCTTTGCAAATTGTGTTAGTAGGCTTCACAATCTTTATCAAATCTCTAACAGCAAACACTTTACTAGTCCTCACAATACTATCAAAGTGTATATTATAGAATCTCTTATGCAATAACCAACTATTATCTACCTTTGCAACCAAATATGTCATTCCAGTAGGATTCAACTGAAATACATTACCTTTAGATCTAGTTCATGTTCCAATTACCTTTCCATCTTTATCTCTGATCATGCATGTCTTATCTGTGAATTGCAATTGATAACCTTTGTCTACTAGTTGTCCACCACTCAAAAGATTGTACTTTAAACCATCAACAAAGTATACATCCTCTGTATTAGTTTTACCATCAAGAGTTGTAGATCTAATACCTTTTACTTGGCATGCTAGATTGTTACCAAATTTGACAACTCCTCCATCCTAAATTTTGAAGTCAACAAACTTGTTCATATCACTAGTCATATGATGTGAACAACCACTATCAATTATCCAATTAGATTTGTTCTCAACCTGTGATACCAAAGCTACCTTCTTTGGAATTTCTTCTTTAATTGCCACAAATCCAATTTCATCATCACTAGCACTTAATGTGTCATGCCCAAACTATGAGGCAAAGACACACAATTTTTTTTTAAATCAATAATTAGAATGCTCTAAGTTCGATAAGTTTACGTCCAAATTTAAAGTATAGGTTCTCTACAATGTTAAATTAATACTCTCGTTATTCAGTTGATATCGACAAAAGTTATGTTATTACATTAACTTACCACAATATGTGAAAATTAATTAAATAATAATGTAAATGAATTTGAGTTAGATTAATTTGTAAATATCTAATCAAATAAAATCTACATTTAAACTTATTAAAATAGCCAATTAACCTTTAAAATTAAAACTACTTAATGCTCAGAAATAACTAAATTTTACTATCAATATACGACTAACTTAGAACCTATTAATTTAAACTATAATCACAAAAAAAAAATTCCACAATTCTAACTTAATTAAATTTAAACTAACTAACTATCTTTTAAATTAAAACTAAATAATATTAAAAAAAACTAAATTAACATTAATATGAAAACTAACTAAATTTACATTACAAAATTTAAACAAACCTATAGGAAAATAACAACTAACTAAAAACTATTAACAAAAAACAAAAAAAACTAACATACAAAACATAACATATACTAAACTAACCTAACGCTAATACTAACACTAACCTACTTACTAACTAACACCTAAAACTAACTTTCCTATACTAACCCTTCGCACCCCCCCAATACTTCCCTAACACCCTACCCAAGCGCTTGCCCAAAAGGACATGCGCATCCCAAGCGATGTCCTTTGGACACCACTCTGCCCAAAGCAAGGAAGGCGTAGACAAAGACTCAGGAAAAACATGCACAGGCAAAGGTTTAAGAAGAATGGTAACCAAGGTAAATGGCAAAAACAAAGACTTTAAGCAAGTCATACTAAATGCAACTTAGCTAGGACAAGACAAGGCTAGCGCAAATACAAAACCTTTACCACTGCACAAGTTCAGATTAAGGGGACAGGGTGACATCACCCTCATGATCAATATTGACTTTGTTTTTAAACAAAAACCATTTTAAAAATGCATAACCAACTGACGCCCAAGGGGAGATGGGTAAGCATTTAAGACATAAAGTTATGTGGTTAGACTTAGGATATTTAGGATAGTTTAAAAGTTTATCTTTGCATTGATATATTTATTTATAAATTTGTTAATTTAAATATATTTTTCAACCAAAATATAAAAAGGAATCTTTTAAAGATTCTTTGTTACAATGGGAGAATAAATTGGTTCTCCGTACAAAAACCAGAGAGTTTTTACTCTCTTGGAACTTTTTTTTTTTGACAAAAATTTTCTAAGTATAGATTTACAAAGCAATGTATTTTTTTCAAGATGTATATTTTTGAATGGATTTAAAACATAGATTGAATAATTGTGTCATAATAATGCATGATTAATTGATCTCCTAAACAAACTTGAATTGAAATATATCAACCATATCCATTTTTCTTTCCTTAACATAATTTTCATTTTTAACATATAAGGAAACTTGAAAATTTTGCTTAACTAAACCATCATCATTTCATCATATTTTTGATGTGCATCCATATAATTGAAAATTATGATTAAATCTCATGATAAACAATATTACTCAATCACCATTTTATTGGCAAACCTGATTCAAAGGCTCAGTCGGGAAAGAACCAGGAAGAAAACCCGACGTTGTTGCCATTACAACAAGGTTTTGAAATACAAATTACATAGGATTTCAATCCCGAATTTTCAACAATCAAATAAATTTCCTTCAAGTCCCTTATCAAGGGATCAATATCATTTTCTGCAACACATTGCTAAGATCGTGAAGGGAACAAAATCTGATCAGGTGTCAACAAGCATGACCAAGAGACAAATCAAACATGCGTATTCATACAAGGTTTTCACAATAGGATTCAAAATGAATCAAAAATAGGGAAAGGTGGATTTTTCCAATAGGAGAAATCAGACACAAAACCAAACCAGGTGCCCAGTCGGGGCTATAACTCAAGAACTTCTGTTCTTCCATTCTTACGTGCCAAAATTCATACGTGGTTTGTGCTGATAGGTAGGGGCCCATAACACCCTACCCTCTCTCCCTCTTCTCGTCCTAAGAAGAGACTCTACACTATTGGAGTCCAACTAAAAGGACCTTTCCTGAAATTGGTCACTTCTGCCCTATCCAAGGGTGAGTAATACCAAAACACCCATACAAGAAAACTTCAAAATTCAAACATAAACATGAAAGAAAAGCATTCAAGAACATGGTTGCAATCCTTCCCAACATACCCAACATACATACAAACATCCAAAAACAAACACAATAGCATAACATAAAACAAGCATGGAAAATCTGAACAAGGGAGATGAAGAACTCCTACCTTCACAAAGAGGTAATGGCAAATGAACAATTTGAGTAGAGCTTTTCCCTTCCTTGCCTTCAATCTTCCAAGACTCCTCTCTAAAGGTAGAGATTGGTTAACCACTTAAACTACTCCAAGAAGGACCTCTAAATAAGTCTCAAACTCAACCACCAAAAAGAGCAATAACTTCTCCCACCCACCTACAAATCTAGAAGTTTCTAACTCAACCCATACTAAGGTTAACCACTAAGTGGAGTTGAGGTGATGCAACTCATGGTAGCCACTTGCAATTTTCGCACAAAGGCAAAAATAGACTTTTTGAGTGACCTCAAAAGTCAATAAAAGGGGCTTAGGGGTTGGAAAAGACCCCCAACCCATACCCATACCCCTTGGGTATAAATATTTCATGTTTTAAAGCCTTAGGAATAGATTTGGGACCAAACAAAAGCTAAGAATATTTAGGAACATCTAACAACTCCAAAATGTAGATTAATTACTGATCTAGATTAAGGGTGACTAAACTCGATTAAGAACCAAATTAGCAAAAAGACACTAACTAAATCCGACTTAGGTTCAAAGGTTACATAGATAACCCTAACTAGCTTGCTAGAATGCATATGCAAATTCATGAGTGTCAAGCAACACTAAAGAACACAGTTACGAAACATAACATTTACTGATCACGGAAAGATACATTTATACATCTCACAAAAAAATTGAGTTACGAACAACAAGGTTTCCACAATTGGCACGTAGGGATTAGTTCCATTCCTCCATCAGGTTTCTAAGCTAATATATCCTGCACACTCATTGCACACATCAGTAGTCCCAAAAAAATCACATGCACATATGTATATACGTATCAGGAAGTCACATAAGTTAAAACATACATCTTCTAAATCAATCAGGGTTTCTCTCATCCTACTCATATTCTTAATCATTAAAATCTCTTAATCAAAGTGTTAATCCTGCATTTACTTATTTTGTCAACATACATGTTGATAAATCATTAAATGACGAACTCAAATATCTGAAAGTAAACATCACACAACATGAAATAATATAATATGTTCAAAGCATCAGAAAATGTCCCAACATCTCAAGTCGTGAGTATCAAAATAATAGTAAGGTATCAACTATGCTACGAAGGGTCAGGGTGAGGCCTCACATAATGCTTGTTCATTGGAATCATAATCTTTGTTTGCATACAAAAAATCTCTATCTTGTCTAGGCTTATGATTTCTCTTATACTTTTTCTCCCTTTTAAGACACTTAGATGCATAATGACCATATTCATCACAAGTCCAAAAAATATTTCTTACCTCCTTTTTCTCTTCTTACCAGAAGGGCTATTGCTTCATCAATCTTTCTATCTTCCTCAGATATGCTGCTACTAGAAAAATCTCCTCTAGCACTTGTACTCCTTGATAGGTTAGGTCATATATTCAAGGCACTTAAAGTTGTATATATTCTGGTCAATTCTCCAAACTCTCTAAGTTCATTCTCAACTGCTTCAAGTCTTCCAAGCAATGACTCCTTCGTGAAATCTTTGGTACATGATATCAACAATAGTATCATCTAAATTGCTGACTTGAATGGTGGTGTTAGAGTCTTTAATATGTTCCATATAACCTCATCATATTTTTTGTTTCCTCCTTGATCTTTAATTCCTACAGTAATTTTTGATATCCTGCCTATATATGTTCTTACAAATTCATCTTCCATCATCTTAGCATCTTGAAATGCACAAATCCAACTTTGTAGCCTCAACTTCTTAGAATGTGCATCACCTTCAAAACTATTTTCCAAATATTTTTAAATCAAATGTGAAGTAGGAAGTGATTTTATCTAGTTGTACTTAATTTTAGGAAGTGCAGTCAATAATGCTTCTCTAGCTCTCATGTCACACATGAAAAGATCTCTTTCTGCTTCAGAGAAACTTTCCAAATCCTTTTCTTCAATGATTGTCTTCGCTGATTTTGTCAAGATCCAATATCCCAGACCCAAACACAACAAATGTGTCTTCATCTTTTCATTCTAGTTGTCTTAGTTTGTTCCATCAAACTTTAGACTATCTTTCCTGAACATGTTCACCATGGATCTCTCAAAGCTATTAAACTTTTTCTTCAAGGACCTGATACTCTGATACCAATTGTTAGAAACAATAGTCCACCAAGATAACTAGAGGGGGGGGGTGTGAATTAGTTATCCAACAATTATAACAATTATCTTCTTTAAACACACTTAACCATTCAACCAAAGTAAAAAACAACCAATCACGTCAACTAGACCAATCACTATCAGACCTTGTAGACTAGGTCACGAACCTCAGATCACTCAGCAAAACCTCAGCAATGAAGTTTCCTTCACCTCTGCACTACTCTGCTCAACTTCACATTCCACACTCTTCAGCTACTTTATGAACATTCACAATTCACATATCTCAATACCATGATAAAGGAAAATGTCCCTCTTTTATACCGAGTCCATAAAACAATTCCTTGAGTTGGCTCTTAGTCCTTCTCAATTAATTATTATAGGACCTCATTAAGAACACATTACACTTAGTGATAACCTTAATCTTCCACCTTGAAAATTGAATAATTTTTCATACACGCAATATTATGATGAGTGAGCTTAGCCACATCATCCTCAACATGTCTTCTCCATGTCCTCAACCTCAATACTCAAGATATCAACTCTGTTAAGAGATATAACAAGTTTACTAGAACATGCCTCTGTAGACTCTAACCAAAACTTACATAACTTCTTCTAGACTTATCCTTTCTACTTCTGACATTAACTGCATATACTAGATACTCCAAAGTATCTCCCATAACCTCGGATGGTTATCATGCTCAACTAGCCCCCTGTACCAACTTAATCTTTCCATTGTTCTTTTGTCAGATACCACATAAAACATCAAACATGTCATGTTGACATTAATGAAAAACTCAATCATGAATATAACATACCATCATCAAACCAATCTTCCAATCTTCCAACAAGCTCATCATCTTCTTTGGTTCCTCCTTGAGATTTGATACGTGTAGTAATTTATGATATTCTACCTACATATGTTCTTATAGATTCATCTTGGACATCATTTTAGCATCTTGAAATGCACAAATCCAATTTTGTAGCCTCAATTTCTTTGAATGTTCATCACCTTCAAAACTGTTTTCCAAAGCCTTCCAAATCAAATGAGAAGTATTAAGTGATTTTACCTGGTTGTATTCAATTTTAGGAAGTGCAGACAATAGTGCTTCTCTAGCTCTCATGTCACACATGAAAATATCTCTTTCTTCCTCAGTACAAGTTTCTCAATCACTTTTAACAATGATTGACTTTGATAATTTTGTCAAGATCCAATATCCTAGACCCATACACAATAGATGTGTCTTCATCTTTTCCTTCTAGCTATCATAATTTGTTCCATCGAACTTCAAACTATCTTTCCTAAACATGTTTGCCATGGATCTCCCAAAGTTGTTAAACTTTATCTTCAAGGACTTGATACTCTGATACCAATTGTTAGAAACAATAGTCCACCAAGATAACTGAGAGGGTGGGGGGGGCAGGGGTGGGCGGTGGGGGGGTGAATCATTAAAATATTGATGAACCTTAAACAATCTTATCCATTCAACCAAAGTAAACAACAACCATAACAAGATGCACATAGACAATTACACCAGATATGTTAATTAGGGAAACCCTTGATTAGAGGGAAAACCCCAGTGGGAATGATGCCCACAAGATGATGTAATAATATAAATATTCTTTGTTAGAGGATGGACCCTGTTAGGAGTCTATTACAACATTTAGTACATATGAGTCCCTATTAGGAGACTTTGAATCCTTGTTAGAAGATTCCAACCCTGTTAGGAGTTGTGTCAACCCTGTTATGAGTTGTAGAAGACAAAAAGACCCACTTTCCAAACAATTTCAAGGGCAAGACCACTGAAATCATTGTCCAACTAATCTCTCAACTATTGCTTGTAGAATATTTGTATGTATTGTACTTTAACTTCTTTCCTCTGTCCTGTCAACTAGACCAATCATTGTCAGACCTTGTAGACCACGTCATGAACCTCAGATCCAAGTATCAAACTTTGAATCACACAATAAGACCTTGGAAATTAAATTTGCTTCACTTTCACTCTACTTTGCATATCTTCACATTCCACTCTTTGTGTTGCTTACAGTCATTTGTGTTCCTCCATACATGATAAAGGAAAATGTCTTTCCTTTATACCAAATCCATAAAATAATTCCCTGAGTTAGTTGTTACACCTTCTCAATTAATTATTATGGGACCACATTAAGAACATGTTACACTTAGTGATAATATTAATATTTCACCTTGCAACTTGAATATCTTTTCGTACACGTAACATTATGATGAGCAAGCTTAGCCACGTCATCACCAACATGTCTTCTTTACATCTTTAAATTCAGCTTCTCAGAATAACAAATCTACTGAGAGATATAACAAGTTCACTAGAACATGCCTCTGTAAACTCTATCTCAAAACAATCTTCACGAAAACATGCATGACTTCTTCCAGACTTAATATCTTATGCTTCTGAGTTAGCTGCATATACTAGACACATAGTATAATCTCCCTTTAACCTCACTACTGAAAGTACTCAACGATCTGTTAGTACCAACTTGATCTTTACTATTGTTCTTTTGTCAAATACCACATAAAACTACTATGTTGACATCAATGAAAAACATAGTCATGAATGTAATATACCATCATGATAATGATCTAATCATGTATCTACAATACTCCCCCATAGGAATATCATCAACATTCATGCTTCCAATAGATGACACTTTTTATCCCTTGTAAAATAGTCCATGATGTTTGTCAAATTTATCATTTGTTCTTCAAGGAGGTGCTAAGGATCCATGGCTTACCCTTAACTATTATTTCAGAGAGGGACATAAAGTTCATGAGCCATTTTTGGAAAACCTTGTGGCATAAACTAGGAACAAATCTGTCTCGTGGATCTACCTACCATCCTCAAACAGATGATCAAACAAAGGTAATAAAGAGGATTCTTGGTAACTTGCTAAGGTTCCTTACAAAATAATATGGACAGGTTTGGGATCAACTCATGTTAGGATTAACCTCAGACATAAATAATAGTTACATGCAAATATAACCAATATAAGAAAATAGTAGATTGCATAAAAGAGAACACAAGACACCAAGATTTAATGTGGTTCACCCAATTCCTAGGCTACATCCACCAACAAGAAGTCCGATATTATTATTATCCAATGATTACAACCTGATTACAATCTATAATCCCTTACAACTAAATACCGCTGCAAGAACCAATTTTCACATCACACACTATGAAAATCCCTAACCCTAAGCCTTTTTATACAAGTTTTTTTTGCCGCTTACAAAATTAGGGCTAGAATAAGTCATCCAATGGGAAAAATAAAAGCTAAGGCCTTTTACAATATAGGGGCATTTTTGGCTTCAGGGGCACTCTCCCTAAAACACCCTCACAAGGGCATTGCCCCTTGACCCCACCCTGTACTATGACAGGGAGCGTACCTAGGGCACTAGCCCAAGACCCCGTAGGGGTGATGCCCCTTGGCCCTGTCTTGGGGGTGCTACCCCCAAACCCCCCTAGAAATAATATGGGGAGAAAACTATGCTAAATAAACCTCTGAGTCTAATTAGGCTCCACATCACAACACTCATTGGACAGGCTAAATATGCATATAATGATACAATCAACATGTCAAATGGTAAAAGCCCATTTGAAATTATTTATGGGTTGCATCCTAGAGGGGTGTTTGAACTAAGAGAGTTGAAAGATGGTGCAAAAGACAATGGATATGCTAAGGACTTTTCCCACTCCATGAGGGATGTCCATTAAACAATGAGAAAGACCCTAATTGAAAATGCTAAGAAACTCAAGCATAAGGTAGATGATAGTAAATGAGATGGATAAGTTGGGGATCTTGTAATGGTTCATCTAAACAAAGCAAGGTTGCAGAAGGGACTACCTTATAAGCTTTAGATGAGAATGTTGGGACCTTGCACAATACTTGCCAAGTATGGTAACAATGCATACAAAGTGGAGCTTCCTAAAGATATTGGGTTATCACTAATCTTCAATGTTGTTGATTTGGTTAGGTACAAAGGCCCTACTCTAAATGCTAATTAGATACTTAGGGAAGTCACTCAAGATGTAGAAGACCTGAATTTAACTCCTCCACCACCTAAGGTAGTTGAAAAGGTACTTGACTCAAGGGTTTACAAGAAGACTAGAACAAAAACTTATTGGGAACATCTTGTTAAGTGGCATGGCAAAGAAGATGCAGAGGCTACTTGGATCAAGGAAGCAGACTTCAAGAAACAAGGAATAGACTCTAGTTTTCTCAATCCAAGGATGGATTGAACTCTTTGTGTTTGGGGGAGTATGGTGTAGGAGCACTTAGGCTAACTCCTAGTCCTAGTTCCTTGTTTTGGTTTTTGGCTTGTATTGACCTTAGGCAAGTAATTTGGGTGTGTTTGGACCTTAGAAGGTCATGTGGTGTTTACTCCTAGATGCATTTGACTAAGCTCAATCCATTCTAGTTTTTTTGAGTTGTTTTTCTTACCTTGTGTTTAGGTTGCTACAAAGCAAGATTGGGGTTATGGGCCTTATACCCTAGAAGCCTAGAGGAAGTTTGGATTTGAGTCTAAGTTGTCTCGTAAGATGTTTTTACATCCTTTTGCGTAGGTTGGAGGCCATACATTTCATTTGGCACAAAGTAGAGAAAGATGTCAAAAAGCTGTCAATTGTTGCAAAAGTTGTCAAATGGGTAAAAATGGTCCAAATCAGGTGAGTTGGTGCCCTAAAGGCTAAATCATGCTAATACATCATCAATGGATCATAGTGGACCAATTTGGAAGTTTCCAAGTGATGGGTGTCAAAATTGCTAGGGGATGCAAAAAGTTGTTAGCAATTTTCAAAGTTGCATGACAAGATTTTGACAAAATGTTGCATTTTCAAAAAATGAGGTTAATCGTTAGGATAATTGTCTAAAATCTCTCAAGGAACCTATAAGACCACAAAGGAGACCCATTCCAAGGGTTGGAGGTTGAGATAAGTGAATTTTGAAAAGCTAAAGGCATGAATTGGTGTTTAGTTTTGGCAAATTTTCATGTTTTTTATTGCTCAAGTACTATGATGGATTGAAAAAAAAAATGTTCTCATTTGATCCTTCTATTTCATGCCCTTACAATGCTTTTGTTTTAGATTTCAAGTTGATAGCAGTTCATTTGGTTGTAGTTAAAAAATCTTGTCTAAATAGACAGTCTGTTGTTTTTATTTTGACAATTTTGGGAAAAATGGCTCCCCCATGAATCCTCACAATGGAATCATCATGGATTTGAGAAAAATTGAAGTAGATTATTTGTATATTTTATATAGAAAAGGAGAGGCTTGGAAAAATTTGGTTGCCATTTTTCAAGTGATACTTTAGGCAAGCTTTCATTGCATGGCTAAGCGATCATAGTGCTTGCAAGAGGATTTTGATGGATTGAATTTATTAGATAGCTCAATCTGAAAGTTGCAGAAGGAGGAGGGATGTGTGAGGAAGCTATATGTGGAAGGAGAATTTTTCAAGATAATTTTTGTTATGGATTTCATCAAGCCTTAGGAGATGTTGATACAAAATGCTTAAAACCCTTACTTTTAGGCTTAAAAGTAGGAAAGTGGTCTATGAACATGTTGAGGACCTAAGACTCACAAAATCTTGAAGTATTCCCAAAAATGTATCCATATCTAAGATTATTTTTCCACCTTGTTAAGGGAAACTTGGAGTTGTAGCCTAAAAACTAACTTTGGAATTTGAAGGAATCGATCAGGAGAACTATGGATTTTAAAGCCAAAAGTTTGGTAGAAGTTCAACATCCCTCACTCCGTGTTGAAGGTAGCATACTACATAGGGAAGATTGGAGGAAAGGATAACAATCCTCTTGAGGTTGGGGTGACAAAGGGAAACCCTAATAGGCTAGAAGAGAAGCCTAGGTGAGCCCTTAAAGAAGGAAAAGCTAGAAGCAATCCAATTTACATCAATCTATTACATGTCTAGCTGATCTAACACAATGGAGGGAGAGACCTTCAATAATACAAGCCTTGATCTCTTTAATGTGTTCATCAACTACTTTTACATCACTAGCGATGTAAGCACATACCTTGGTGAACCTCTTTACCTTCTATTCTTTACCTATACTATCCTTAGTTTCTTATTCAAGTGACTAAAAATGAGCATCAAACTCATATAATAGTTTTTCTATATTGTCCACATTGTCATTGCCTTGGAAAGTTAGTTGCATGGGTAAGACTTTGTTAAATTGGTCAATTGATTCACTTAGTACCCTTGCCTTCTTCTCTATCTTCTTCTCCAATCTCTCCTTTACCTTAAAAAATTCCCTCGTACATATCTTTGTGGACTCAACTTCATCATACGTCTCTAACTTACCTTCCTTGTTCATACTAGCAAATGTCCTATTCAAATTACTTGCCAACAATGTCACTCAACTAGATGTAGTAGGAGTCTCTATGAGACTTCCCACCTTTATCACTCTCATATATGATTACGTAGTAACATTATCATTGATAGTAGAATCAATGCTACACACAACTTCAACGGGTGAAGGATATTCCACATGAATTTCACCTTTATATACTCCATCAATTATGATTAATAAAGGTTTACCTTCATTTATCACTTGTTTGGTCTCCTGTTTAGTAATACTATCTTCCTTCTCTCGATTATTCTCTTCAACTATCTCCTCAACCACATCTCTGGCTTCTAACATTATTTCATTGATCTCTTCATTTGAAATGAAGTAAATTTCTCCTTCTCCTACTCCTCCTTAGAGGGGTCTAATGAGATAGGCACACTTGACACAAAGAAGTCAAGTTACTAAATAATTGGTTTACCTCTTCAATTTCCTATCTTGATGTAACAATTTGTTCTTTGATTAAGATACCCTTAGGCTTAGGTGTTGGCACACCTTTGTAAACTATTTTTGTTAAGACTTTAGATATTGCTTTTTATATCTCATCTCCAATATCTTCATATTTTCCTGTCATGATCTTAATTATTTGCATCTTTGTCCTAATCTTGTCCTTGGACTTATTCAAGATATCCTTCATTTCATGAACAATAATTAGAGTAAATAAATCATGTATTGTTTTCTCTCTAATATTTTGATCTTCTTCTAAGGCTCTGTGCCTTCTCACAACTAATTTATCATACAACTCATTTGGTACACTATCTTTGATCTCTAACAAAATTCTTGTGAAATTCAACAAGTAATTGATAACTGAATCTTTTAAGAGTTTCTGATCATTTACCTCATACCCACTATGGTCTTCTTTATTTAAATAGATATCCAATCATACATATGTCAACCACACCAAATATGTGATGGCCACATGATACTATAATTACATTAAATGCATTACCATCACTCTTAAATCTAGGGCAAGCTTAAGACAACTTTACAACATTCTACAAAGAATCCCAAATATAGGTCACACATAAGATCAATACAATGCATATTACATATAACAAATTATAAGAATGCCACAACCAAGTCTAGGACTAGATCTGTAAAACAACTAGACACATAAATAGATGAAACTTCATAGAATTTGTCCAGAGCATAATGTCAACACCATCTGATAAAGATACCATAGTCCAAATATCAAAAACACTTGGAAGAGCATTGTAAGCTTAAAAATCACTAGGAAATGATAGACACCTTTATACAATGTTGAACATCAAAAGCACACAAGAGTGCCATAACATCTAACCCATGAGTAGAACTAGGTACACCTACCATAGAGTATCAAATTTATCCAACTAAACTTGTTATGGACACAATTCAAAAATTGATAACCGACATTGTACATAACCAAACTTGCCATCAACCACTTGATGTTAGTAGGATGTCAATATGAAGTTTTTGACATTGGTGACAACTAATGCAATCAATAATTAATATGTCTAATAGGATATTCATCAACACATAAAAGGATAGAAGAATTTGTTAGATAAACATAAGAAAAAGTGTCGACAAGCTTGTAGGCTATTTTGGCTGCAACATATGCAAATAGTGTATCAAACTGCTTATTTTCTCTTCTTAACATGAAACCAAAATAGCTCAAGGGAGATCAAACATACACTCAATCTATATCAAATTGAGAAATTAGGAATATAGAAAGGCACTAGTAATTTGGGTTGATGAAATTGATTACGACTGAGGAAAGAAAAGTTTAAATTAGAAAAAGAGGATTAGAGATCGATTGAAATCATTGCAGAGTAGTAGAAAAGTCACCTATAACAATAATCCAAATGCATTGCAACTTAGAAGAGGCAAAAAGAATGTTAAGCGAGGTGGGTTGAATGCCAAGTCAAATGTTGCATGAATGAGGGGGGAGGGGGGATGAGTTGTTTGCAGAGGGCATTGACCTAAAGGATAAACACTATCCTAGTGTAGAGGAAGAGAGACACAATTCATCTTCAAGGATATGGGGATGCACAAGGGAATATCAACAACTTCAATAGTACTTTCATACCCCATAAAATTTGAAAAGTTTGTGTCCTTTATACAAATAGTCTATGAATGCTTACTATCCTTCTAAGTGATGAGATCATCTATAAAAAATGTTTCTCTTCTCATTGAATGAGAAGTGTATTATATAGCGATGCACATACCCCATGCCATATCCAAGCCCTCCTACCACTCTTTCATTCACATGCTTAAACCAATTTTGTATCTTGTAATAATCAGTTGCTATCCTCCACGTGCCCCATAGGGTTTCAAAATGGATGTGATTTGAATGAACCCATGACAACAAGAATTGAAATGATCACATGAATAACTGGAGAAGTTCGATGTCTATATTCCATAGACCAATTTGTTCCTTTAGAACAATCACATCATCATACATAAATAGATTTTTGTTTATCTTTGATACATTTCTTGGGTACATTTAGGAAAATAAAATTGCAAATGATTCAACACAAAGAAATACTTGGGATTCTTGAACTTCATACTAGGTGCATCCTTGGTTGTGATTTCTAGCTTGTTCTCAATGGAAAACCTCTATGAGTTGGCATATTCAAGTAGATGTAGAACAAGGACACATGACAAATTTAAGAAAGTATAGTCCTCTATAACCTTCACCTCTACATGTTGTAACGCCTCGCCAAGGGATCCAAAAGAATTAACCTAAAGTTTCACTAAGTTTGCTAAACATTTTTTTTTTTTTTTGAAGTAAGAAAGTATAACATACACATCAAACACATAGTAGCGGAAGCAATAACATGTAATCATCGACAAACATACATTGTAAGTTACATTTCTTAAAGATCCCAAGACGTTGAGTCACATTTAAATTTAATTAATTCTAAGTCTAACAACTATAACATACATATGAAAGAATAATCAGAAAGTCCCATGTCCATAATAAACATTTGTTCCGAATGCCTCTCGGCAAATTAATTCGGAATGCTCAATCATCCACTGTACAAGTCACAGGGTATGAAAGGCTTAAAAGAATATACATATGTAAAGATAAAGATACAACATCCTCAAATCCATGATACAAAGTACAGTAAAAATATATGAAACTATTCACCATACTTGATACATCCATACATCCATAATGATAAAACATCTATCATAAAATCTAACCATCCATCATAATAATCCAAGAACATAGTGAAGGTAAATGCCAATCACGAAAACTCCAGCCACGGTGACCACAGAACGGATCTCAATGGTAAGAGTAAAAGCACTACCACCCGACCGCGTGGAACCTAAATGGTCCACTCCCACCGTGCTGAGGAGATAGTCTCAAGTCCCAAATAGGATAACAAAACCTATAATCATAAATACTCTCTAAGTCCAGGAAATCCTATAAGTATGCTAACTCAAAGTTTCCTAAAAAGATCGACATCTAAATCCCAGAGGTACCACAAGACACGTAGGAAACCTAATATGCAAGCGGGAAAGTGTCATCGCAAAAGTCACGTAGAAGTTACTCGAGCAATCCCTTAGGAATCCCGGGTCCCTACTGATCCTTGCGGCCACTAGTATCCTCTCGTACTGACAAGGCATACTATGGAATGCAAGGTCGTAACCAAGCGTTCTCTCTACCCCATCCTAGTCTGTACTAGCACTCAAGGCATGGGAGAGAACATACAATTATCTTGTTAGGTTCATTTTCCCTTATTTAGTGTAAATATTTTCACTTATTAAAACAACTTACAATGGGTTACTCCAGGCAGCCTCTTAGGGCCCCGATCCCCATTGCAAGCCACTTCCCGACACTACACATAGATAACCTACCCTAGGCTCATGAAATCACGAATCAAAGAATCATAATAAAATCACCTCAGTCCTATACAAGCAACTGAAAAACATCATAAAAAGATAAGCCACAAAATTACATCAGTTCTTCATGAGCAACAAATAAGCACCAAATAATAATCATATGACCACGACAGTTCTCTATCAGCAACTGAAGGCATCAATGATAGATCACAAAATCCAATGGTTCTCCAATGAGCGACCAGAAAGTATCTCAATAGTAAATTACAATACTGATCGAAGACTCCAAAATGGTCAAGTCAAAACATGACATCATCAAGAACATAACAAACACTTCAGTCCTCTCAAGCGACCGAAAAGCAAACCAAGTATAACTGATCGAGACTCAAAAATGGTTATCAAATATAACTGATCGAGACTCGAAAATGGTTAAGTCAAGTATCTCAAATACATACACCTCAGCTTCACACAAGGAAATTGGAAAGCAATAACAAACAGTAAATACATCCATCATAGAGCATACTATCACATTACCTTGGTTGGTTTGAAAAGATCGAGAACAAATCATCATAACATCACATTCACAACCCCGAGCCTCTGGGGACAACCTAAATTGGTCAACGCTAAACCAACCCCATAACACTCAAACATAAACAATATATAGAAAACATCATAGTCTCACAATTGGTTTTGATTTGAAATATACAGTTGAGTTAAACAATAAGGTTTCAGTTTTCAGTGTTTATTTTCAAATAAAAAGTTTTATAGTTCAATTTAATTGATAATATACTATTGAGGTTTCCATTTCCAGTTGAACGTATGTTTTAAACAGATAGAACCCATAGTTCACCTTTACAAAGTAACCCGTTCCTAACTCCAAATGAAACACCTAATTACCCTTAATTGATCTTAAGTCAAAGTCCTAAAACAATCTAAGGTAATAATTAAATTATTAATAATCCTTGTTGATTATAATAATCGGAGCTTCCATTAAAATCGATGTTATAATATTAAACTTGCTTACACAAATATTCGATTTAATTAATCTTAATTAAGTCAAACTATAACTAAGATTAATTAATGATACATAAAGAATCATGTTATATTTATTACTAATTTATTTATGTATAAAATTATTAATAAATAATAATAAAATTTCAATATAATTTAAAATTTAATAATTTTAAATTATCTAATAACAATATTAAATAAAGTAATTCTATTTAAAACATTTTTTTTTTTAAAAACGATTTATAAAAATTTAAATCGTAATATATATATTTTAAAATAAAACAATGGCGTTTTTAAAGGCCCGCCGGCCTGCCGTCCACCTGCGGCCGCAAGTGTTACTGCTGCGGCAGTCGTGGGGGAGCGTGTGGGGCGTGGGAAGTGGTGGCCCCGCCCCACCCAAAATATTTAATTAATTTTTTTTTTAATTTTTAATTTTTTTTTTATAAATTTTTATTAAAAACTCTAACTTGTTTTTTTTTTAATAAATGTATAAATTAAGTTTATTTTAAATTAGATTTATTTAACAATATATATATAAAATAATTAATGTTTATTAAAAGACAACCCTTCTCATTTAAGTTCAATAATATATGTTTTATTATTACATATATATTATAATTAATTAATTCTAAATTTTTAATTATTTTTTTATTTTTTTATAAACATTCACAAATATAATCTGATAGAGAAAATAATATTAACCATTCGAATTTTCAACTACAATTTTCATTTCCAAAGATTCAAACTCCTGCCAAATTTAAATTCTTTAAGTCTATTAATTAAACACAGATCCCAATTTGATCCCAAATTCCCTTTTTACCTACGAACGAGGTTTTCTAAAATGGTTCTCCAATCTAGATTTACAGATGAAATCGAATAGCAAAAAGGTCTAGAATGAAGAATTGACACATTCATACAATGAAATTTGAGAAGACAAGTTCTTACAATCACGAAGTAGACAGAAATATCAAATTGCATAATTCAAGCAATGATCAAAACACAAGACCCTACCTGAATCTGATGCTAACACACAAACACCCAAGAATTGTGAGAAGATTTGCCTCCCAAATCCGCGTCCAAATTCGTCTCCCCCAATGTTGTCTCCAATTCCTCTTTTTTAAGAATGAACCCCCAACTTTTGTGATAAGCAAATTTTCTCCTCAAACCGGGGCACTTAATTGTGCGTTCACCCGAGAAGACTCTTTGCACAACTGAGTTAACTCCAAATTAACCTTTATTATCTTTTATTTTATTTTGCATTCAACTTTCATGCACATTAAGTTGAATTATTAAATAACTTTATTTAATATACCCCTTGACTTCTATTTTAAATTAATTTATTACTTTAATCTCATGTGCACTTTATGAAATTAAAATAACATTATTATTTTCTATTATTTAATCTTTTAATTTAATTCTCATATTTAAACTCATGCTTAGATCATGTGATCTAGAATTCTTAATAATTTAATATCTTTCAACTTTTAATTTATTTTAGAACTTAATTGATAACATATTTAATTAATTTAATTAACAATAATATTTAGCATTTATTTAAAAATGAACTCTAAATATATTATTATTAAATTAAATAAATATTATCCCGTTCTAAATTTATCTTTGAACTTCAATCTCCAAATTTAGTTCTTTTATTTAATTAATTTTTCAATTAATTAAATATTAAAGATATCAAAATAATTCTCTATTAAATTAAATCATTAATTAATCTTTTTAATTAATTTCTTTTATTTTAAACTTATGCACGCATCATGCAATGTAGAATCTTTTTAATAATTTAATATCTTTTCCACTTCTTAATTCATTTTAGAAACTTAATTAATAAAATATTTATTAATTCAATTAATAATAATATTTAGCATTTATTTAAAAATGAACTCTAAATATTTTATTATTAAATTAAATAAATATTATCACGTTCTAAATTTGAACTTTTAACTTTTATCACCAAATTTAATTCTTTTTATTTAATTAATTTCTCAATTAATTAAATATTAAAATGTCATAATAATTTTTCCATTAAATTAAATCATTAATTAATCTTTTAATTAGACTTAATTAATAGAAAATACATCAAGGACTCATAAAGCAACATACGAAAACCCATCATTGCAAAGCACATACTAAAACCAACAAAATGGTTATAATCACGAATTAACGTCATTTGACACATTCGGAGGGTACTTAACTCAGATACTTGTCCTAATTATCAATTAGGACAATTGGCTAAAGGGTTTAGGATTTGGACTTAAGAGTTTATCTCCCCTCTCTTATCATTGAGATAATGCGATAGGGTACGCTCATCCTGGCAATTCAGGGAAGTCGATACCCAGTACCTGCAACCTGCATAAAATTCACGCATGTACAGACACAATATTCTAAGCTAAACAGACAATGGCAGGAAGTGGTGCATCGTGTAGATCCCGACTAGCAGGTGGCTACGACTCCCTTCCTTAACCACATTAGAAACACCATACATAAAGAAAACAAACACGCACACCATACACATGCAGTATGGGGTAAGTATCCATAAGAAAGCACGTGTGATAATAAACCCTCTAACTAATCATCATCGATAACTGAAAATATTGAATAATCATCATACATGCATGAAATATAGAGTACCAAGTAATCTCATCATATAATAAACTGAGTGTACAACAACATCTGATAATCTCTAAAATAATAATACTAATCATCAAACATAAATTGGCCTAAAAGAGTTTGGCAAGGATGACAGAAATGCGACTTAGGGGCAGGCACTACACATGTGAGCCATTAAGTGAGTGCATCCACATCTCGAACCACACATGTATTGTTGCAAGTTTCATCTTGTCTGTGATGATATATAAGACATGCTTGGAGGGATCCTTGACATTCTTGACAACTAAGTTAGTTATGACCAATGTAATGATTACATTGTCAAAGACAATGGTAGCGATTGGCGTCTTTCCAATGAGGAAGAGGAGGATGGTTAGCATTAATATACTTGAGCATATTGGAGGTACAATTCTCAATGAGGTGCATGGAGAGGTAGTGAAGGCTCTTGGGGATGGACTTGGTGACAGTGAGGCCATAAAATGTGCCTTGCTTCTTGGCTCATGTGAGTTGGTCTTTGACAACAAAGATGGTGTCCTTGAACTAGTTATTAGAAGACTCCTTAGTCTTAGCAATGTGTTGGTGCATAAGGTTGATCTTCTGCTTGAGCTCGAGCTCGAGCTCATCCTCCAACTACCTCACTTCTTCTTCCTCCTTCTCCCTTGCTGCCCTAGTGTTCATCCATCTAGTTCCTTGCTTGCTCATTGCTCCTTGTAGTTTCACAACTCTAAGATTTGACATGAAATATAAATTGCTTAAATTTGAAGATCTCACTTGATTAAATTGGAAAATCTCCTACGGATGATTTGATTTGGTTTAATGAAATTTCATTTGATTTTTGTGATTTGCACATAATGTCCCATCTGATTTGAAAGTTATTTTAGAAGACTTAAAAAAGAAGAAGAAAATTACAACAAGATTAATTAAAAAGCACATAATATAAGCCTACTAGTTAATTATTATTTTATTTAATACCAATTATAATATTTATTACAGAAGCCAACTTTTGCTTTAATTTTATTTATTTATTTGCCTCATATTAATTATTTAAAAAATATTTATTTAGAAGTAATCTAAACCTAATAGAACTCAAAACAAATTTAACATAATTTCTTACTTATGTTCCGCCTTGTTAGATTTAGGAGTAAGTTGGAACATAAACAATAGATAATGATTAATGCAATTCATAATAAAAAATAAATAATAACAAATAAAGGGGACAAAGTATTAAATTAGGCATGTGAATTAGGCAGTCGAGAAAGTTCTTCATGGTTGTTTTCAACAAAGCCTCTAACGGCGAGTCCAGAAACTTCTGCAGGGAGCCCCACAATGTGACCGGTCGCTTAGCTTCCACCAATAACCTTCCCGATATTTCTCAGTTTCTACGCCTGCCCCAACTAATTGGAACCCCTCACCACGTGATCGGGGGCTCGAGAAATGCTACGGGGTCCGTTAACAGCGAGAGCTGCAGAAACTAAGCTCCCTTCGCATATGACCTGCCGCTGTTGTTTTTAGCCGGCTCTCTTGTTTGGCATCTTCTTATCCGAATCCATTTTATTAAGCCCTTGGCATATCTCTCACCGGTGCAAAACGCAGAGAGGCGTAACGAGTAACAAGTAGTAAGGTGTAGGAGAAGCAGAGTGTTGAAGCTTGCTTTCTTATGGCGACCAATGCTTTGGCGATGAAGGCGGCCGTTGCCCCAAACCCATTTCACTCCATAGCCAAACCAGTATGTAACTCTACATTTTTTGAGGGTTTTCTGTGGGGTTTTGAAGGGTTTTGATGCGAAAGCTGTGTTCTTTGGTTTTTTGCAGGATGCACTCGGAAGAAGAATGCCGGCCATTAGTGGGAGATTGATCGGCAGTTCCGGCAGTATTGCAGTGAAAAGCACAAAGAATAGAAGAAAGCAGAGAGTGGTGGTCAAAGCATCGGCGAAAGACATCATGTTCGACCAGGATTCGCGTGCAGCTATGCAGGCTGGTATTGATAAGCTGGCCGATGCCGTGGGTGTTACATTGGGGCCTCGAGGTATTTTGCTTTTTCTTCTGCTCTTGTATTGGGCGATTTTTGTTCTTTGCTTCTCTTTGCTTGCTTAGGTTTTTAGTGGCTTGTTAGAGCATGGGGTTGATCTGTTTGTCATGGAACAGGGCGTAATGTTGTGTTGGATGAATTTGGGATGCCGAAAGTGGTAAATGACGGAGTCACCATTGCTCGCGCCATTGAGCTTCCTAACCCCATGGAGAATGCTGGGGCTGCTCTAATTCGGGAGGTATTTATTCTTACAGTTAATGAGGCTTCTGTGGGGTAGTTTATCGGGTATTGGGTATTGGATACAAAAGTTACAACTAACCTCGTGGGTGGGAAGAGGCCAACAAATTAAAGATAAAAAGTAGATTGCGAAAAAGATTGTATACAAAGATATTGAACATGTTTTTATATCGATACATTTTATGTGACCTGGAAATATCGGATGATCCATTACGAATGCATATTCGAGGAAGATGAATTAAGTGTGGTAGCAGCTAGAGGTTGTCCAAACTGATACATACTAATGAGTTCATAATCTGTTATTCTCCAGTCCTAACTAATACACACTAATGAGTTCATAATCTGTTATTGTCCAGTTATAACTAATACACACTAATGAGTTCATAATCTGTTATTCTCCAGTCCTAATTAATACACACTAACGATTTCACACTAATGAGTTCATAATCTGTTATTCACCAGTCCTAACTAATACTCACTAGCGAGTTCATAATCTGTTATTCTCCAGTGGTGTAAGAATAGTGTTTCTTAATTGTACTATTTCATTTTTTTACAAAGCAAACAAAGAACTCCTCAATGGCAAGAGGATCGGCAACGATAGGATTGTTCCGAGTATGGGTGCAACATTTCAACAGTACCCAAATAATATCCTTTACCTTTACCTTTCTATTTTATGAGTATTTTTGTCCTGCAATTGGTAATTTGAGTGAAATCAATGAGTAGAGAGCCTGTTGTGGACCTATATTCCAAAGAGGCAGGCTGACTGAGCGGTGGCGTATAAAATAACCTAGGTTATTGTACTACATTTAGAGAAGAATTCCATATAATGCCATCATATGAGAATTTCTTTTATTCTCTAATCTATCCTTTATGGCGTGTGCATTTTTCGTGATATTATTGAAGTATAATTTGTTAATCTGTTCATCCTTATCTGATTTATTGCCTCATACAATGAATATAAGCATTTATCCGAGACCAAGTCTGTGCAAAAGTAAAGTAGTAGAGTGTCCGCACCATGAAAATATATGGGTTACAATGTGTAAGATAAGATCTGGACGTATTTATTAGTCATCTGAAACTGGTGTCTTGGCAGGTTGCCAGTAAGACAAATGACTCAGCTGGTGACGGGACAACAACTGCCTCTATTTTGGCACGGGAGATCATCAAGCTAGGACTTCTCAATGTTACTTCTGGAGCAAACCCAGTAGCCGTCAAGAAAGGAATTGACAAGACAGTACAGGGTCTTGTGGAGGAGCTGGAAAAGAAGGCTAGACCTGTTAAAGGACGAGATGATATCAAAGGTATATTACTGAGTCGTGCTTTTTTCTTATTTCAAATTCTTTGCTGTCCCTTCTATCTTAAAAATGTCTTAGAAGATTTCTGTTTGGAGGCATTGTTCTGGTTTGAATCCTAGCTCGTCTATGATTACTCACAAACGTAAATATCTTCTGTGCAGCCATAGCATCAATCTCTGCTGGCAACGATGATTTTGTAGGAACTATGATTGCTGATGCAATTGATAAGGTTGGCCCAGATGGGGTTTTATCTATTGAGTCTTCATCCTCGTTTGAGACCACGGTTGAGGTTGAGGAAGGGATGGAGGTAAATGCTAGATGCTTATGCTTGTTTTGTTTTTCTTGCATAGTTAAAAATATGCTTTTATATGCTATTTGTATTATTTACATCCCCATGCTCTGTGCAGATTGACAGGGGCTATATATCTCCCCAATTTGTGACAAATCCAGAAAAATTGATTGTAGAATTTGAAAATGCCCGAGTGTTGGTCACTGATCAAAAAATTAGCACCATTAAGGATATTGTGCCTATTCTGGAAAAGACCACTCAGCTGAGAGCACCTTTGCTTATAGTAGCAGAAGATCTTACAGGGGAGGCGTTGGCTACATTGGTTGTCAATAAATTAAGAGGAGTAATTAACGTTGCTGCTATTAAAGCACCAAGCTTTGGGGAGAGACGGAAGGCTGTTCTCCAAGATATTGCTATTCTAACGGGTAAACATGCAGGGTTGCATCTATATGAATTTATTTTAGAAGAGGAAAACGGTAGTAATAATCTATGGGAACTGCATGCTTTTTGATCTCCATCTCTGGGGAGGCTTCCATTGTTTTTGAAATTCCCAGCTTTCTCTACTAATTTTTAGCTATCATTTTTTGCCCTTTACCCTTTCTGATTTGCTCTATTTTGTAAGCTTAGGACATTTAAAAAAAAAATGCAGCAATGTCTGATAAAAACATACTCATAGCCTCAAATATGTAGGTCAGGTCAAGATGCATTTAATTAAGAAATTGTTGCTACTTACTACTACATATGTTATTAAGTAGATGAGTCCGTTGCTGTTGGTTTAACTGTTATACATAAATCATCATCAGACTTGTGATAGGTGCCTCATCATTGTTGTTCTCTTGGGGGTCTCACCTTCATGTCACTGCTGCTTGTGCTTTTCTAAAATTTTAAACCAAACTTGCTATGGGAAAAAACTTCAGGGCTGGCATTTACAATTGTTGAAGAGATGCTAAAGGAATTCTCTTTTCACAGGTTCGGAGTTCATAGCCGCAGATTTGGGCATGAAGGTTGAGGATGCCACAGAGGAGCAGCTGGGAATTGCAAGAAAAATAACTATAGCCAAAGACACAACCACCATTATAGCTGATGCTGCTTCCAAAGATGAAATTCAAGCAAGAATTGCTCAACTCAAGAGAGAAATGGCAGAAACAGATTCCGTTTATGACACAGAAAAATTATCAGAAAGAATTGCAAAGTTGTCTGGAGGTGTTGCTGTTATCAAGGTGCTATTTTGGTCCATTTTTAGACAATATTCTATGACTATCTTGTCACAGGAACTTGGGTTGGATTGTGGGAGTCTGATGTTTGATTGTGGGACTCATGTAGTTTACTGACTAAATATAAGAGTTTAACCTTTGTAAATAATTAATCTACATATTAGGTTGGAGCTGCGACAGAAGCTGAACTTGAAGATAAAAAACTGAGGATTGAGGATGCCAAAAATGCAACATTTGCGGCCATTGAGGAAGGGATTGTGCCGGGAGGGGGAGCAGCTTATGTTCATTTATCCACATTTGTGACAACAATAAAAAATTCCATTGAAGATCCAGAGGAGAGACTTGGTGCTGATATTATACAAAAGGTACAAAAAAGTTGATGTTGCTTGAATTAAATTTATTACATATTTTTGATCGGTAAATTAAATTTATGATATTGTTTTATTCCTTAAAAACATATTAAATCATGAACATTCTGCCCAGCATGTTATATGTGCTTTGAAGTTGTATCTGAGACAAATTTGTTACAGGCGCTTTTGTCTCCAGCTGCATTAATTGCAGATAATGCGGGTATTGAAGGTGAAGTTGTGGTTGAGAAACTCTTATCAAGTGAGTGGGAGATTGGATATAATGCAATGACAGACAAATACGAAAACCTTCTTATTGCTGGTGTGATAGACCCGGCTAAAGTGACAAGGTGTGCACTGCAAAATGCTGCTTCTGTTGCTGGTATGGTGCTGACAACCCAGGCAATTGTTGTAGAAAAGCCTAAACCGAAATCTGGAGCTTCTGCAATGCCCGCAGGAATGACCGTGTAGTGATTTACTTTGGAATGTTGAAAAAATGGTTCCACTGGGTGTATGTTTCCACTCACTGAAACATGCAAGTGCCTCTTAGAAGATGAGAGGCTTCCCAATTTTGGGAGAGAATATTATATATACAAGTCATTTGTGATTTGTATAGCAAGAGAACTATGAGAGTATTGAAAGCAATTCATCATTTTTATTTGGTGTCTTGTTGTTTTTCCCTATATATCCCTAGTTTCCTACAGATTCTTAAAAATAGTCCTAGTTCATTGAATTTCAGCTGGAGTTTTGAACTGTTAGAACCTGCACAGGACTGAACATTTAGCTGGTCGTGCAATAAAAAGACCTGCTTGGTGAGTGTTTAATTCCTTGTTTGTTAAGGTGGAACTTTGTAATGAAAATTTAGTGTAGAAAATCTCAGAGGAGCAAACACACAACACAAAATTTACACGGAAAATGTCTCTCAATTTTATTTCTCAAGAATTTTCACATTTATAACAATGTTCAAAATGTATGAAAAATCATGACTAGGGTTGCATCAGTTGCAGAGTCCACTAATTATGGTAAGTTTTGAAAAAAATGGTACCTTTAGGACATCTTTGGCATGTTTACCTTATGGCAAGTGCCTGATGTCTATACCATTTGATAATTAGATGTTATCTTATGATGTCTTCACATTTCAACACAACTTATTAAGTACAGTTGTTAACTTTCAAGGATTGGCACAGTTCTAAACATTTAGTTGAAGCCCAGGTTTGACAATGAAAATCTTACTGCTTGGTGAGAGGTTTATCCACTAATTTTTGTTGTGGAACTTATTAAGTACAGTAAGTTAAACTTTTAGAATCTGCATAGTTCTGTTTATTTGGTAAAAAAAAATTACTGCATGGGAGAGATTCTTCTTTAGAATATTCTGCTATTGATGTGTAACTGTGAGCTTGCTCTTGATGGCTTGATTTCAGGTCTTAGCTTGTTTGATGTGCTTTATGGAATTCTTAATGTCCAGTTTAGAAGTCATAAATATTCTATATTATGAGCCTTGCATTTTGATGAAATTTTTCATAGCTGTAAAGATTTTCTTGGGCAGTTTGTTCAGATTTTACTTTTCATTTGACAGAGTAGCTAGCTTCATCATTTACACCAATAAACCGATTTTACCAGATCCATGTTTCAGTAAGTAAAGGCGTTGAATCCAACAAGTGGAATCACGGGGACAATTCAACTCACTGTTGTATAGAATGTTGATAAATCATAGACGAAAGTGGAAACAAGTAAACAAAAGATGCAACTTATTTAAGATATACATGGGTTTTATGGATAATGTTTCCAATGTGATGGATTCAAATTAAGAATCAAATAGTTTGCATGCAAGATAATTAGTGGCAAGAAATTGCATGTGGTTTCCAATTTCTATGGAGTAAAATCGTGAGCCAAATAGTTGGCAGGAAAAATAATTAATGACAAATGTCGAGGAGATGGAAGATATTTTAATAAACCTTGAGATATTTCAGTGGGGTTCGGAAGTCAACTTGTACACTCTTTAGTGTGTGCTGAATAAACCTTGAGCTATTTTCATGCGGGAGATTGCACGCTGGTGTGTGCTGTGTTTAGCGGTTTTGGCTATTGAAAAGAGAACTTCAAATTACTATTCTAGAAGATTGGTATTGCATAATTTTTAGCTGTTCCATTACATAGGATCAATGTACAGGTTTGACATCTAGTGTGATCCCACCTTTTGATCGGTTTGATATCTAGTGTACTACTTTTTGACTGGTGTGACCTACTTTTGACCTTGTTTTTATAAGAGATTAGACTTTGAAGAATTTGGGATTCGGAAGCTTAAAAATTTAGATTTTTTTTTTCAATATAATTCAAGACGTTTAAAAAGAATACTAAAGAGCAAGATAATTTCCTGTCAGAATTGAGTCTAATCCTACTCTCCACCTTGTTTTTCTTTTTATAAGTAAGACTTGTCCATTTAGAGCTCATTTTTGCACAAGATTATCATTTGAAGCTTGTTTATGCATACTCTATAGAAGAAGATGTTATTGGTTTTGTTTAGATTTGGAGGTTGTTGGAATGTTGAAGTTGTATAATAGATTATTTATTTCTTTTAATACAACATTATAAAGAATGTGATAATTTTTAGTAAGCTTTTAACATGTACTATTTAATTAGAAGTTTTACTATTTAATAAAAAATATTTTAGGTGATGAGAGATGTATGACCTTTAACCTCTTTACTTCAGAAGATATATATTTCCGTGCTCATTAATATAGACAATTTGCAACATTCTTCAAGTGCCTACTTTTTTTTTAGCATGATCATAACAGAGTCAATAATTTCTAGTAAACCAACATGTGTAAAGTGCGTACATTTTTGTAGCACAATTCTAATAGTGTCAAACATTTTCCAACACTGTTAATTTTGTTGGTCATACCAATAGATTGAGTAATGCAATCCCATTTTTCACACAACTAACCTTCACTTTTAAGAGATGTTATTCCATAAAAAAATGAGCATATGGAAATGTTATACAATGTAAAGGCGTCCAAAGTATTAATGAAGATGAAAATCAAGATGCAACAAGGTACAAGACAATTGACAATTGTTACTCGAGCCAAAAAAAAAAAATGCACACCAACATTATTAAATAATGTTGACTTAATGCAACTAATAATAAATGATGTTAGGGTTTGTACTCAATCCTAGAAGCTAATTTGCAAATGCACAAAATACAATGACATGTATAATATTTATTAATTAAATTCAATTGATTTAGATCCTAAAATTAATAGCTCTAATACCTTGTTGGTACTTTCACCTAATCTAGGACCCACTTTGCACACTAAATAACCTTCACATACAAGAGAGAAACAACTTTCAAGATGTTATTCCAGCAAGATATTACACATCGTATAGACAGCTTGAATATAAGTGAAGATGAATGAAGCATAGGATAATTGTCAGCAACTTCCTTAACAAAAAAAAATGCAATACAACATAAAATAATGTCTACTAAATCCAACAAATAATAGATGATGTCATTTACCTAACTAAGCTTAAGCCTACAACAAATATGTTTTGTAAGAGCACACTACATTGATCATATTTGTTGAAGGCTTTTATTTTATTTATAGCTTCATCATCCACATATGAATACCTTTTTCCACATTTCTTTATGATAAAAAAATGATTCAAGAGAGCTTAGATACAATTGGCACAAGTGATAATGAAAAATATAGAAATTTTGGGTATATTCTATGTTCTAGTAAATTGCAACTTAAATATTTGAGTTTGAAACTTTTCATGACCTCTTAATGAGATTGTGTAAGGAATGGTGTTAAGAGGCTAAAGCCAAAGCTCTTGGAGACCTTTCCAACAATTTAAGGGGTTGGTGATTTTGAGCACCAAGGAAAAAGTTATTGCTCTAAGAAATTGGACTAAAAGACATATGTATAGTATTTTTGGATTTTTTCGATTTTTTGTAATAAAAATTATTTAAGTTGTTCATTTTGAATTCCAAATGGGTTTTGTTGACTCCTGAGATCTTATGCAAACATCTAGGATTGTATTTTGTAAACATGATTCAAATTAATAATATTAAAAATTGTTTGCTTCTATGTCACATCATATGCAATCATGATGCAGGAAAATCCTGGGTGTAAGGGTAATCTTGCATCACCCAAACATATTTCTATTTTCAGTTTTGTGTTTTCAATAAGGGTTGTTCCCGTGTAGAGTTGCAATTTGTAGAAGCTTGCTAATTTTAGTAAGTTGGTCTTATGTGATCAAATTGTTCTAATCGCATACGTGGAGGTTCATCTTAGACATATCAACTTGCCAAATGAGTTTCATTGCCATATCATACGTATTATTGCAATTATTGCAAAGTGTCACCATGAATATTGTCTATCCAAGTTTCTGGCTCAACAATGAAGCCCTAAATGGCTTCAAAATGAGGTCAAACCTCAACTAATGGACATTTGCGCCAACCGCCATTGTAGAACTTTAGCTGCCATTTTTGAAAAGGGATTATAATAGCCCATCGAGTCAACAGTTTGTTAGTTATGGTCTCTAGAAGAAGACCATCTGAAAATGTAATTTGTAAATTGTTTTGAGCCAATGCTCTGTAATAAAGTGTAATAAAACAATAAAATATGAGGTTGGTTGGCCTTAAGAGTTAGGGCTTAGTGTCTAGAACCTTCCTAGGAGGTGAAAAATGCCTATATAAGGAAGGCCTGTAGGTTGTCTAGGGCAATTCTAGGTGATAGTCGATCTTGTCTTGTAGATCGTTGCAAGGAAGAAGTTCATGTGGGTTTGCATACTGTTTATGAATTTTGGAATTTCACAGTCATGGAGATAATATGAAGCCCATATTTCATTATCTCAATTCGTTGTTGTTTCTATATTTTTGTTGTGTTTGTGGTATTAAGGGGAGCACCTTTCATTAAGTGGTATCAAAGTGGGAGTTCTCAAGTTTGTAAAAAAATTATTGACTATGGTGCAATTTGCACCATGGTTTGGGTTGAGCGTGTAGACAAATCGTTGATTGTGAGGGAGTTTGTACTAGAGTTTCAATGAAAGCATGAAAATGCCTCCATGAAGAGAGCATGGTGTTAGAGGTGTTACACATGAGGGTTTTAGAGCCCTCTAGAGACAAATACAAGCATTGCAAGAACAGATGTGTAGAGGGATGAATCGTGTCATAAGAGATGAGACTGATGATGAATGAGGACACATTGATCATGAAGATGAAATTTTAAACCCATAAGCAAACTTTTTTTTAGGGCCATTTTCAAGATTGGAAAAAGATCTAAGTTTGAGGTTCCCACATTTTTTAGGAAATCTTAACCTAGAGAAACTAATCGATTGGATCAATGAATTAGAAGAATATTTTGATTATGAATATATAGAGGATTCTAATAGGGTCAAGTTTGCGAAGGCCAAACTGAAGGTTCATGTGAAGATTTGGTGGCATGAGATTCAAATGGAGTAAAATAAAAGAGGGAAAGATAAGATCACAAGATGGGATACAATGATAGCTAAATTGAAGTGATAATTCATTCCTATGGATATTGAGCTTGATCCATTGAAGAAAATGCAAGGGTTGAAGCAAGTGGGAAGATTTGTTCAGGAGTATACAAAAGAGTTCTACCAAGTTCTCATCAGGAGGGCCATGTAGAAGTTGACAAGGAGAAAGTTTCTTGTTACCTTAATGGGTTGAGGCCAACCATTCAGGAGGAGTTAAGTTTGGTTCAAATGAACATTGGCATACTAGTTTTCCCTAAAAATAGAAGAGAAGCTGAACAAGAAGTTTGAGAGTTGGAAAAGTAGAAGAGGTTGCAGAGGAAGATTTAGTGATGGTCTTATGGAGGTAGAAATGATGATCAGAAGAAGGATGAGGCTAGCAATAGAAATCAAAATTAGAGGGCAAGTAATCGTTGCCATGATCAAATAATAAAGATTAAAGAGGAAGAGAAAGAGGGCAAGGATCTGGTAGAGGAGGCTTTTGTGGAACATGTTTTCATTGTGGAGAAGGACATAGGGAATTTGAATCTCCCCAACTCCAAGGAAGGACAAATAGAAGATTCAAAGATTAGGCCAGAGTTGTGTGTGGATGAATATCCCAAATTATCATTCTGAAGATATTGAAAGAGGAGAAGTCCTAATTAACAGAAGAGTCCCTTTGAATGGCGAGAATAAACTTGATTAAAGAAGGAGCTTATTTCACACAAGGTGCAAGTGTGAAAATAAGTGTTGTGACGTGATCATGGATGATGGAGCACTAACAATTTGGTGTTAAAAAAGATGGTCACAAAGTTAAAGGAAGAGGAAAAAATATCCACATCCATATCATATTGCTTGGGTGCAAGATGGCCACAAGGTTATGGTCATTGGACAATGACTAGTGAAGTTAAAGATTGAAATCTACTAGGATGAGGTACTTTGTGATGTTATACCTATGGACACATGTCATATTTTGGTGAGTAGATCATGGCAATTTGACATGCATACTATACATGATGGCTGTGTTAATACCTACACTCTGACAAAGGATGAAGTGAAACATAAGCTCAAGCCAATGAAGAATAAAGAAGAAAAGAAATGTAGTGTTGCCAGAGTATGTTTTGTTGATGGAAAGAAATTTCTAGATGATATGAGGCATGAGCATTTTTTTTCTATAATTCCAAAAGATGGTAAAGAAGAAGTAGAAGAGGTATTTGCATAAGTTGCATATTTGTTGGAAGAGTTTCTATATATTGTATCCAATAATGTTCCTGATGAATTACCACCAATGAGGAAGATCAGTCACTAGATAGACTTGATTCCAGGAGCCAATTTTCCAAACAAGGCAACACAAAGAACAACGCCAATAGGAAGTGAAGAGTTGAATAGACAAGTGCATGAGTTGTTGTAGAAAAGGTTGATTTGAGAGAGTATGAGTCCATGTGCCGTATCGATAGTATTAACACCAAAGAAGAATGGAAAATGGAGAATGTGAACAAAATATTGAGCTATCAACAAGATCAAAATCAAGCACAAGTTTCTATTGCCAGGGATAAATGATATAATGGATTGTTTGAGTGTGGTGTATTTCACAGAGATAGATCTGGAGAGTGGGTACCATCAAATTCACATCATACAAGGAGATGAGTGGAAATTACATTAAAAACAAGGGAAGGGTTGTATGAGTGGTTAGTCATGCCTTTTGGGATAACCAATGCATTGAGAACTTTCATGCACCTCACAAATGGAGTACTGAAAGATTTTATGGGTAAGTTTTTCATTGTTTACCTAGATGCTATTTTGATCTTTATCAAGACATTGGAGGAGAATATAATTCACATTCATAAGGTGTATGAGAAGTTGAGGGAAAAAAAGTTGTTAATAAATTTTAATAAGTGTAATTTTGTGAAAGCGCCGATGTACCTGGGATTCACAATTTCAACATAAGATCTAAAAATGGACCCTAAGAAAGTGAAGGCTATCCTCAAATGGCCTGCCCCAAGTAGTGCTTTAAAGGTAAGATTTTTTCATGGACTGGATAGTTTTTACATAAGGTTTATAAGAGGTTTTAGCACTATTTGTGGACCCTTGACTGAAACAATGAGAGGAGATATGAAAGAGTTTAAATGGACTGTAGCAGTAAATAAGAGTTTCAATTTGTTGAAATAAATAGTTATAGAACAACCTATTTTAGCATTTCAAAATTTTAATAAGGTGTTTCAAGTAGACTATGATGCTAGTGGTGTAGCAGCTATTTTGAGTCAAGAAGCTAGACATGCTGCTTATTTTAGTGAAAGTTGAATGGTGCCAAAATAAAGTATTTTGTTTATGATAAAAAATTTTGTGGTATAGTTCAGGCATTGAAGAAGTGGAGACACTTCTTCCTAAGGAGTTTGTCTTGTATACTGATAATCAAGCTTTACAATATTTAAATAGTCAAGGAAAATTAATCCAAAGACATTTGAAATGGGTTGAGTTCTGCAGAGTTATACATTTTTTTTTGAAACACAAGTGTGAGAAGTCTAATAGAGTTGTAGATGCTCTTAATAGAAGACAAAATTTTTCAACAAAAGTGAAGATTGAGGTGGTTGGGTTCAAGGAACTCAAGTTTGTATCTAGAGGATCCTAATTTTGGTGAAGCTTAGAAAGCTTGTATAGAACCTGTTACACTTGATAGGACAAAGTGGTTGGATTTCATAATCCAGGATGGCGCGTTGTTCAAAGGAAGTCAGTTTTGCATTGCAAGAAGTTCTACGAGGGTGAATCTCATCAATAAGAAGTGTAATGAAGGATTGCTAGACATTTTGGTAGAGATAAGACCATTTCTTTGGTTGCTGAGAATTATTATTGGCCACAATTGTAACAAGATGTCAAGAAGTTTTTGTAGAGTTGCAAAGCATTTAAAATGGATAAAGCAGTGAAGAAAAATATGGTGTTGTATTAGCCATTGCTTGCACAACTAAGTGAGGGCATGATTCAATTTTTGTGGTAGTTGACAGGTTTTCAAAAATGACACATTTTTTTTCTTGGAAGAAGACTGGTGATTCTACGTATGTGGCAGAGTTGTTTTGCAGAGAAGTGGTAAGATTGGGTGGTATTTCAAAGAGTATAGGTTCATATTAAGACACAATGTTTGTTGGGTTATTTTGACATACATTGTGGAAGAAATCAAAGATAAGTTTAAATTTCAGCTCATCACGTCATCCATAGACTGATTGAGAGACAAAAGTTTTGAATTAGAGTTTGGAGAATTTTTGAGATGTTTGGTTGAAGATAAACTAAAAGGATTTACTATAAAAGAATTTTCATACAATAATTCTGTCAATAGTGTAGGAGTTGATAAAATTCAGCTCCATAGAGCACCAAGATCACCTGCACGCAAATAGCTTGCTGAAGAGAAATCAAAGGAGCAAGAGCTTGAAGCGAACAATGCAAGAGAAAATATTTCACAATAGAAAAATAAAATTGCTATGTGAATGAATGAATTTACAATGAGAGAGAGACCACTTATAAAGGCCTCCAAGAAACTTGTAGAACAAGCTGGAAGGTGGTAGAAGATAAGGTTGACAACTAAGCACTCTTCCACAAAAAGGTGGAACACACTAGAAGGGAACAAGCTCCCATGTTGTCAACAACTCATCACTACAACTATTAACTACATGCATTTACCTAAGTAAGCTTAAGTAATAGAATAAATAATTAATAAATAATTAATTATTTACTCTAACAAATAGAACTATTGGTAAATTACCATTTGAGATTGTATATGGGAGAAGTCTTAGAAATACTTCTAAATTGATAAAGTTGGTTAGAGGAGAGATAAGTAGTGTTGAAGCAAAGGATATTGGAGAACATTTGAAGAACATCCATGAGGAGGAGAGGAAACACATTACAAGGATGAATATAGAGTATAAGGCCAAGGCATATGAGAAAAGGGGGTATAAGAAAATTTAGATTGGAGATGAAGTCATGGTTCATTTGAGGAAGAAGACATTTCTAGTGGGTACATATAATAAGATGAAAATTAAGAAGTTCAGACCATGCAAGGCACTGAAAATACATGATTTTGGGAATGCTTATGAAGTAGAGTTGCATGTTGAACCAAATATTTTACCAATGTTTAACATTTTAGATCTGACAAAGTGCTATGAAGGTGATGATGGAGATGAGGTTGCAGATGTACAATGGAGTATTCTAGTAGCTACTTTAGCTACAAAGGAGACTGAGGAGATATTGAAAAACTAAGTTGGTAGAAACACAAGGAACATTAATATGAAGAATATTTGGCCAAGTGGAAAAAATGACTAGTTGAGGATTCATCATGGTTGACAAGGGAGGGGGTTAACCACCTTGTCTTTCCTCTAAACACATGAGACGTGACAGAGTCACTTCTTAAATTACCTCGAGTCTCTGATGTAGGAGCATCCTAAGTGTAAGGACAATCTTGCATCACCCAAAAATATTTCTATTTCTAGTTTTGTGTTTTCAATAATGAATATTTCTTTACAAGGTTACTATTTGTGAAAGTTTACTAATTTTAGTAAGTTGGTCTTATGTGCTTAGATTATTCTAATCTTATATGTGGAGGGTCATCTTAGATATATCATCTTGTCAGATGAGTTTCAATGCCATATCATATGTATTAGTGCAGTTATTGTAGATTTTTGATATGAATTTTGGCTATCCAAACTTCAAGCTTAGTGATGAAGGCCTAAATGGCTCCAAAATGCGGTCAAACATTGAAAATAAATGCTTGTATGATCAATTTTTGTAGAACTTTAGATTTCATTTCTGAAAAGGAGTTATAATAGCTCATTGGGTCAATGGTTTGTTAATTATGGTCTCCAGAAGTGGGCCATTTGAAAATGTAATTTGTAAATTGCCTTGAGTTGATTCTACGTAATAAAGTATAGTAAAATAATATAATATGAGGTTGGTTGACCTCAAGATTTAGGGATTAGTGTCTAGTGTATGCACTCTAAAATGGTCGCCTAGACTATGGGCCCCCATTTATCAATTTATCAATTGTTTGAATCAATGCCTTGTAATATTTTATCAAATCAATTAAAATCGTTTTCCTTGATCTAATTGTAATTAATTCAATTATTTCAATATTTCCTAAGGTTTGATCATTTTATCTTAAGTCTTATTTAATTAAAAGAAAATCCCTCTTTTAATTAAATAAATAAAATCCTCACTTAAATGTCTCTTTGTGGTGAAAAAAGAAAAGAAAAGAAATAAAAATTCTTTTTCTGTACCCTTTAATGCACATATTTCTAAATGAGATTCTTTATTCCTCTTTCCACTTTCTTGCCAAACACTCCTCTTTTCTCATTGGTGGAATTTTGTCTCACATGGATCAAACCCTATTATTCCATATTGGTTGTGAGAAGCCCCCCACCTCCACACTTGACTGTATAAGGAGCCCTCTCCTCATTTCATAACAAGAATAATAAGATTAGTGGATATAGTATTGTTATGCTGTAGGTTTGGAGAGTGATTTTGGAGAAGTTTGAGCATTAAGATTTGATCCTCAGGGTTTGGACATTGGAGCCTCATTGCAACTTCTCTCTTCTTGTCTTCTTCTCTCATGCATCTATGGCTTCTATCATCATGTTTCATCCTTTCATTTTCATATTAGCTTAGAGTCATATTTGTTTTCATAGATTAATCTTGCATTGTTATTTCCTTTCATGGTTAGATTTCCTTTCTTGCATTAATTTGCATTGTTATCATTTAGATTACCTTGCAACTTCATTTGCATGTATATTTGATGATTATGGAGACTAGCACTCTTACTTTTCCTCTTTGAATCTCTCATTTTATGATGTACTTGCATAGGCACAAACTAGGTCAAACTGAGGGCCTCCATTACAAACTTGTGCACTCCATGAATAAAGAGCTATGAGTCACCATTTGAGATCCCATTCTTGAGAAATATTGGATATAATAATTCATAGAAGTGTGTCAATATTTTAGCTCACATTTTTGAAAATGTAATTTGTAAATTATCTTGATTCAATTCTATGTAATAAAGTATAGAGAAATAATATAATATGAGGTTGGTCAACCTCAAGATTTAGGGATTAGTGTCTAGAACCTTCTTGGGCAGTGAAAAATGTCTATATACGAAAGGCCCACAAGTTGACTAGGGTAGTTCTGGGTGATAGTCGTAGGCTTTGTCTTGCATACTATTGTAAGGAAGACACCCATGTGGATTTTCATATAATATTTCTGAATTCTACAACTCCATAGTTGTGGAGATAATAAGAAGCCCCTATTTCATTCTCTGAATTCACTATTGTTTTTGTATTTTTGTTTTGTGTTTGTGGTATTAAAGAGAGCACCATTCATCAAATCAACTGACCATGAGCTTGGGTTGAAAAGAAGGGATCTCCCAACTTACCTTCCTTTGAGATGTAGATGATTTTAGATAGTAAAACAACTAATGCTTTAGATGGACCATTTAAAATATTGATGGAAGAAACATTAAATAAGAAACATGAGGAAATGATAGATAAATTTCCTCAGATGCTTGAAATTTGGGGTTCATAAGCAAACACAATAGACTCAATATTTGGTAGAAGCACTTTATTCAAATGCAAGTGAATTTTGATATTCCAATATTTCAAGGGAAAATCGATGTAAATGTTTTTGAGTAAAGAATAAACCAAATAAGGGACTGTCTCTTTTACAAATACAAGGCCCATCAACAAAAAAAGAGGTCATTAATATCATAAAGAAAACATAATGTTAGCACAAGGGGTGTTGACAGAGAACAAATCTTAAAGAACAATGCACTGAGGCCATTTCCTAAACAAAGTAGACCAAAACTCACACTACAAGAGAGGGTGGGTAAGAATTCTTCCTGTGCCTTTGTACAACTATTAGAATACAAAGGAAAATCCCACAAAGAAGGGCCAAATTCACAACACAATAAAAGCAGGGTGAGAGTTCTTTCTATGCCTATGAATAACTATACAAACAATACAATCCTTAGGTTCCCCAACAAAGGAGACACCATAAGGGCATCCAATAACACTGTGGCCAATGTGTTGAAGAGGGTGAGCATCATCAACAGATCCATGATGCAAACCTGCAAAAGAGAGGGACTAGAAGTTCCCTCCATGATTGAGGGAAAAGAAATGATAGAGTTGGGGGCTACAATAAGGGATACAATAAGAGGACTCAGAACAACAACAAAATATTTTCCATGAACAATAGTTGAGGCCTGGACATGATCAACAATAGGTGCCTCAACAAGATTTACCACATGGATAACATCTTTATTAGTAGTCTGGGAGCCTTTAGAGGACTCCAAGAGGGAGTCATCAACTTGAACAGTCAAATGGTCATAACTAGTAAGATTCCATCAAGAAGAAGCACCTTTGTGATGCATAAGAACATAATCTGACACCAAGTGACCAATGGTGATGTAGCATTGACAACATAAGGGGAGGCCCTCATATTCCAATACTTGTCTCCATGGCTGATCTCCAACCATGACCACCGCATTAGTAGAGAGTTGTTGAGACATATCCAATTCAACCAAAATACAAGAAAAATTAGTAAGGCCCAAGGTTGTTGTAGCTTCATCTACCTTCAATAACCACCCAAGGGAGTTCCCAACAACGTCATAGAAAGACATCTCCCAGAAATGAAGTGGGAGGTTAGGAAGGCAAACCCATATTGAATGCACATTAAGTGGTTCAATAAGAGGGTTGAAAGTGTTGGTGTAAATAAGTATTTACTATTTACACTTTGCTTAAGTTTACTTAGGTTAATGCATATTCATCTTAACTATCATGTAGGCACCTAGGAGTTTGCATATTCATATAACTTGTCATGTTGACAACACAGTAGTTTGCATATTATTTGAGCACATTTTGTCTAGTACATCTCTTTATGAAATACACCTTTGTATTCTTATCCTCTCATTGTTGCACATACATTCATGCACAATGGAGGATAATCCACTATTGGTGGACATGCACTTAGTTTTTGCTTATCTCTTTGCACGACTCCTAGTCATCTTGATTGCCTTTATATACAAGTCACTTCCATGATGTATTCATCTGAAATCTATTATCATATGATCATCTCTCATCTCTCTTGTGCTATCTCTTGTACTTCTAGATCTTGGCATTGTATTATTGCCTTAGGAAAATTCTTAGATGGTATTAGAGCCGAAGGAGCATTCATTGGTTAGCTATTGGAGAGCATTTTGTCTTATATCTTGGAGGACCATGATTCATATCTAGGATATCTATAGTTACCGAGAGTGTCTAGAGAAAGATATAACCTCACCATTGTGTCTAGGTGGTCATTTTGGCAAATTTTGACTATAAATTTGCCTATGCTGGGAAAAAGTCAAATTTGAGGCAATTTAGCGTTGTTATCAATCCTAATTTGATCCATTCTCCAAGCTTGTAGAGTTATCCAACATTAAACAAAGCCCGACATTTGTTTGAAGACCACACTTGGAGGCATTGATCACCAACCTACTCACAATCTAAATATCCATGCTAGCGATCCAATCTACGATATTGGAGCTCTCATCAATCATGCACATGGAAACCATCTCTCTAATTTGCATGTGACATATGTGAAGGTTTATCATTCATTGCAAACTCCAACATCCAAGCACATATCAAACTCGAGCTCATGGCCATACTTCCTATTGTAAATCTATTGACATGCACAATTTGCAATATATTAAACAAAGTATTGAGATTTTATAAAGGCGGGGTTATAGTTTGAGAGTGGTGAATTCATCTTGTGAGCCCAAACCCCTACACGCTTCTCACTACATGAGGTTTACAACAAAACCTAACCATTCAGATCTGACATTGTTTTCAACCAAGGATTGTATCTATTGAGCTAAAATAAAAGATACAGAATTAAAAGTATAACTGAAAACTAAAACAAAATTAAAAATATGCAAGAGTGGACACAAAATTTATAGTGGTTCATCCAGATAGTCTAGACTATTTCCACTCTTCAAGCATGGGAATTTCTCTTATTCAGATAAATCACAAGTTACAATAATCAGCATCATCAACTGTATTTTCTATTCTATATCAATCACATTCAATGGAAGATGAAAGGGATGAGAAGAGGAAGAGTTGCAATGATTGGATTACACAATCAGAGCGGTTACATATTCCCTTGTCAAAATAGTTACAATCTCTCACTTGAAGTCCAATCAGTGTTGCATAGAGATATCCCCTACTTGGAATGCTTATGGCCATGCCATGACAATGCTGAGAGAAGCTCCATAGAATTCAAACTTTTCTCTAGGTACAACCTTTGTAAACACATCAATTAGATTAACCTTTGTATCAATCTTCTCTAATTGTAGCTTTCCTTCTTCAAAAGATGATGGATAAAGTGAAACTTGGTTTCTATATGCTTCATGCGACTGTGGAAAGCTAAATTTTTAGCCAAATGAATGACACTCTTGCTGTTAGAAAATAAAGTAAAGTTGGATTGTTGAAATCCCAAATCTCTAAAAAATACTATAACCATATCAGCTCTTTGGCCTTCTTAGTAAGAGCAATATATTTGGCCTCGATAGAAGAAATAGTAATAACTTGTTACTTACGAGAAGTCCAACTAATCACTGCCTTGAAAAAAGTAAAAACATAGCCTATTGTAGACCTCCTTTTATCTAATTCTCTAGCCATATCAGAATCAACATATCTACAAATATAAGGAGTCTTATATTAAAACATAAAACATAAGAGGAAGTGCCTCTCAAATATTGACAAATCCAATAAACTGCTTGCCAATGAATTTTACCTAGATTACTCATAAAACCACTTATGACTCCCACTACATAAGCAAGATCTGGATGTGTGCTAACCATTGCATACATTAAAACTCCCAACTGTTGAAGAATAAGGAATACCATCCATCACATATTTTTCGTCTGGTGTAGAAGGACACATCTTTGAACACAATAAAAAATGATCAGCCAATGGAGTGGCAACCAATTTGGCATTTGACATATTAAACTTCTCTAAAACTTTGAGAATATACTTTTCTTGAGATAATCTAATTTCTCTTTTATGTCTATCATGGATTATATCTATCCCAAGAATCCTCTTCACTTCCCCTAAATCTTTCATGGAAAAATGAAGAGCCAAATGCACCTTTAGCTCCTGAATAACTCTCATACCATTTCCAATAGTCAACATATCATCAACATATAGTATTGAAATCACAAACTCACTAGTAGGAAGTCTTTTGTAGTAAACACATGGGTCTGATTTTTAGCAAGTGAATCCTTCTTGTGTCATGATGTTATCAAATTTTAAATACAATTCTTACAGAGCTTGCTTTAGCCCATATAGACTGCTCTTTAATCTGCAATATAGATGCTCCTGCCCCTCAAATCCTTTAGGTTGTTCCATATTCAATTCCTCCTCAATACACCCATGTAGAAATGATGTTTTGACATCAAGTTGTTCAAGCTCAAGATCCCAGGTTGTTGCCATGCCCAAAACCAAACAAATAGTTTGCATCTTCACCAGTGGATAGAAAATCTCATTAAAATCCACACCCTTTTGTTAAGAAAATTCCTTCACTATCAATTTGGCCCTGTACCTCTTACGTCCTCCATCTTCCTCCTTTATCCAATAGACCCATTTATTTTTCAATGCATTATGATTGGGTAGAAGAGGAACCAAATCCCATGTCTAATTTTTATTTAAAGATTCTATTTCATCTTTCATGGCATCCATCTAAAATGCTGAATTAACATCAGAACATGCTTCTTTATATGTTTGAGGCTTTGTTTGGTTAGAACATAGAGAGAATAGAAGTTCATAATCATCAAATTTTCTTGGATGTTTTCTCTACCTGGTAGATTTCCTTGGCTGTAGTACTTCATTTATATGTTTTCTATTTGGTAAATTGGCTAGAGTTTGTGAAGTAGTTGGAACTATTTTAGTCCCCTGTTCTATATTTTATTATTTCCCTACTAGTCTAAAGCCGTCCAAAGTCAAGAAATTTTTAATCCCATCATGAGGTATAGAGGAAATCATCAATTTGGATTGGGAGGAATCCATGTTGATCAAACCAGTTTGATGGTCATCGACTACAGTTGGAGGATAAAATTTTGGATGCCACACAATATCATGGAGAGGGTGCTTCCTATTTGTTGGTCCATGTTGAGTGTGGGGTTTGGCTAAAGTATCCTATGGCCAGTCAACTAAGAAGGGAGGACCAAGTTTTGGAACCGCGACAGGGGAGTGCAAAGGATGTGCATCATGGTGGTATGTATTAACAACAACCACACGGTATGGCATACATGAATTCTCTACTGCATTATTGCCAATTACATGACCATCAAGTGTGAGGGGTGACATTTGAGGGGTGTTCTAAAATAAAGAATATGACATTTGACTTGGTGTGCTCTGTGATGTAGGAGAACTTTGCAGTTCACCATATGACATGGTTTGACTATCAAACAAAGAGCATGACAACATGTTGAATAAAGGGAATTGTCCTTTGTGAGTAGTGATAAGCAGTGGTAAGGGAGAAATTTGTATAGAACTCTTGGCTATGGATAGAGTAAGTTGGGTTGTAGGGGTTGGACAATATAATATATTGGGAGAAAAACATACTGATTTTCCATGGTGAATGGAGCCTTTGGAAGTGGAATGTGAGCCATTATTAAATAAATCATATTCAAAATATGTACCTAAAGTAGTGACCAATTTTTGCAAACCTGAGAATGACTTCTCATTAAATATAACATCCTGATTGTGAACCACCTTATGAGCAACTGGATCCCACAATTGAAAACCAAACTAATCTTCACCATACCTTTGAAAGACACATCTTTTGGATTTAAAATCCAATTTTGTTCGCTGCTCTTTAGGAACATGAACGTATGCATCACATAAATGAGAAAATGAAATTCTTTTACCTGTTTATCTTTCTTATGGAATATCAAAATCAAGACATGAAGGAAGGGGCTCAATTAATTAAATAAATCATTGTATTACATGCCTCTGCCCAAAATTCTTTCCCCAAACTGGCATGTGATAACATACACTGAGCCCTTTCTAAGATAGTATGATTCAACCTCTCAGCTGCACCATTTTCTTGAGGTGTATAAGGGGTTCTTTTAATCCTTTGAGTACCATGATCTACACAAAAATCATCAAACTCTGAAGAGAAAAACTCATCACCATTGTCCATTAGAAGACATTTAATCCTTTTCCCAATCTGATTTTCCACCATAGCCTTAAAAATTTTAAACTTTGAAAATACTTTAGATTTCTTATTCAACATATAAACCCAAACTTTTCGAGTGAAATCATCAAGAAATGTGAAAAAATAGTTAGCACCACTGAGAGAAGTTACCTTCATAGGACCAAAAATGTCAGAATGCACAAGCTCTAATGGAGAAGATTTCTTCTCATGATCCATCCTTACGAAACTGGTGTGATTTTTCTAAAGTAAAGACAATGCTCACACAACTCCAAATCAAGAGATTAAAGACCTGAAAGTTGGGTCTCTTCGAAGCATGACTCCAAGACCTGTTTTTCTCATGTGACTGAGCCTCTTATGCCAAAGTTCAACATTAATTTCTACAATTTCCATGGCTTCTCCCACTTCACTATTGCACTCTAAAACATATAAAATTCTAGATTTATTTCCTTTAGCCAAAAGCAACTAACCTTTGGATACTTTCCATGAATCAAGATCAAAGTTAACATTACAACCTTGTGTATACAACTGACTAACTGAAATCATATTACGCTTGAGTGTAGGAACATGCCTAACATCTTTTAAAATCCATTTAATACCATTTTTCAATGACAATAAAATATCCACTTTGCTGATAATATCACATTCTTTGTTATTCCCAAGAAAAACTTTACCAAACATACCTTCATGATAATTTGTGAATGCACTTTGACATGGAGTAGCATGAAAAGATGCACCAAAATTGAGAACCCATGAACTTGAATCCATGTCACCAACTACAAGTACCAAAGCTCCATTAGTTGCAATATTTACGCCTTCTTGGATTACTTTGTTTTGAGCCTTCCTATAATTCTAACATTGCTTCTTGGTGTGGCTTGGTTTACCACAAAACCAAAAAGTGCCATTTCTTCCTTTGGACTTCGAGTGATGATTTGATCTACCTCTTCAATTATTATTATTGTTATGGCTACCTCTTTCACGACTTCTCCCTCGATTGCTTGTGCTCACAATTGTTAGAGCATCACTGAAAGAGGATTCATGGTGCTTCCTTCACATGTCTTCACTAAGTAAAGTAGTTGCAACTTCATCAAATTGAAGCTTGTTCTTGGCTACTATTGAAGTGCTCAAAGCCATTACTATACCTTCCCAGCTATTCGAAAGTGAACGTAATAATAAAATATCTTTTATCTCATCATCTATTGGTATACTAACTGAAATGAGTTGACTAGATAATGTATTAAAATTATTCAAATGATTCAATATTACTCCCCCTTCTTTCATTTTCAAATTATATATCTTCTTCATTATAAGAACTTTATACGATGTGGAAGGTATCTCATACAATGAAGATAATCTCTCAACTAGCTCTCTAGTTGTCTTCTTAGCTGAAATGTTAAACATGTTACTTGAGAGAGCTAAGAAAATCGTTGTCCTTTCTTTTAAATCTAGTTTTTCCCATTCTTCATCTCTCAATGATCCTTTACCCTTTGTCTTACCAAGCAATGTAGGCTATAAATCTTGCTTGATGAGTAAAGACTCTATATGCACTTTCCATAGCCCAAACTTTTGCCCATAAATTTTTTCAATTTTCCACTTATCTGCCTCATCCATAGCATCTGTAAATCTTTATCAATTTCTAGAAAATCAAATGAGCTTAACCAACTTTGATACCAATTGTTGAGTTAAAATAAAAGATATAAAATTAAAAGTAAAACTGAAAACTAAAACAAAATTAAAAATATGCAAGAGTGGACACAAAATTTATAGCGATTCATCCAACTAATCTGGACTACATCCACTCTTGAAGTAGGGGAATTTCTCTTATTCATATAAATCACAAGTTACAATAATCAACATAATCAACTATGTTTTCTATTCTATACTAGTCACATTTAATGGAAAATGAAAGGACTGAGAAGAGGAAGAGTCACAATGATTGAACTACACAATCATAGTGGTTACATACTCCCTTGTCAAAACCATTACAATATCCACTCCTAAAATTGAACGTGGGCTTCCATTATAGTTGTGGGAAAATCTTCAGAGGCTCCAAGCATAGTGAGCATGATCCAGATTTGCATACACTGCCAAAGTCAAAGACCATTGCTTGATCTATATTACCAAAGATATTGGTAGCACCATAGTTGCATATTGGCCCTCGATCCCACAAATTCCTTCATATAATTCCACAATAGATAGACATAATTTTAAGTACTGAGCTATTGGAGAGAAATGATAGTGACATCGCATCCCACCATCACCCCTGATCTTTCTCTGATCATTAGCGGTACACAATTTCATCAAAGGACTCTCTGTGACTCATTCATTTGTAATGCCTCGATATGATCCAAAAAATAATAATTTTAGTATTAGATTGAGCCCCCACTTAGTCTATTGAAATTTGAAAATATGAAAAAATAAATAATTTTTAATATTTTTTTTGAATTCATATCATAAATTAATGATATTCATGTTGATAGGTGTTTGCAAGTCACCAAGCCTACATTTTGTTAGCTGTGACATGTACAAAATTGTCACTTTATTATGTAGACCCAAGGAGGTAACAACAAAACTTCAATGATGAATTCACAAGGTTGAATGATTGCACAAGGTTCACTAGGCTTCTTAAAGGCACTTAATGGCTTCAAATGCACAAATATGGAATAGAACTTCAACTATCTATTTCAACCCCACAAAGTGTTTTAACAGACTCAAAATGACATGTTTAAATGGATTTTACAATCCCATAAGCCAAGTTCATACACAAACCAAGTTACCCTCCTTGACTAGGCTATTATCTTCATTAGGACAACAAACCCTATTTTCTTGATTTTTCTCCCAAAATTTACAAAAAACAAAGAAAATAAATGGGATTTTCAAATAACCTTTTCATATTTTTATAACATATTAAAAAATTAGATATCACTCCTTTGGAAAGATTGTACGGAACAAGGTAGTTTGTCTCAAAATTAGGCCTAATTAGGCTACTTTTACAAAGCAAGTACCCTTTAGACTTAACTCTATGTTTCCAAACTTTTTATAGTTTGGTATTTTGATGAAAAACTAAGGATTACATAGTCCTTTTACCAAGTTGACCTTTCTAAGCATGCTTTCCAACAAACCCTCTCATTAAATGATGCAAAATAAGGGTTTTATGGTGCTCCCACTTCCAATCACTTCTAGAATCCTTTCAAAGATGGAAAACCATATTTAGAACATGCCCTAACTCATACAAACATAAAAACATACCCTCATTAAGGCAAATTTTCTACTACTGTACTTGTAGCAGCATTTTCCTCTTCTTTTTCCACGGTTAGTCATGCTGATCACCCCTTAAATGTTTCATTTTGCACTCAAATTGGTTAGTAGCATTAGATATATGCTACAAGGGATCCATTCCTTAAGAAATAGCAAGAAAATACCCAAGGAATGGATCAAATCATCATGAAACCCTCTCAAAATAGTTAATTCTTCAAACTGTTACAACACTGTTAAGAATGAAATAACAAAATAGAGATATTTTAATGCCTCAAGATCCCTCCAAGCAATCATAAAATGACTATATCAAAGTAATAATTCATTCCACAGAGTTAGATTCTTGGAATAAGTGAAAATACAAAGAAATCATTCAATGAAATGATACCACTAATAGGAAAAATTGTATTTATTCACTTCAAATTGTGATTTCCGTACAGTTCTCTCTTGTCTCCTTCTTCTTATCAAAATCACAGGCCTCACTAGGCTTTATAGACCCTTATTATAACTTATTCCATTTGGTTGTGTTTATTACAACTAATAAAACATTAAAATGATCCTAAAAAGTACTAAACTTCTAACAAAAATACTCCCTTAACTAATACTAATACCATTCTATTGATCCTATAACTTGATTAAACTTATTGATAAGTCTTTCTAGATTCCCAACCCATTACATTGCATTTTAGACCTAAGGTCTCTACTAGGACCATTAGGACATTTATCCATTACATTGCACTTTTTATTACAAAAGACCATCATAGGTTTCAAAATATTCCAATTTATTGCTTTTGTTGACAAGATCTCCTCTTTAGTCCTTGGTGTCTTCAATGATTCACTTTCCCTCCTAGGTGCTTCTGCACCATACTCCCCACCAACAAGAAAAATCTTGTTTCAAGAGTTGTGTACTTTGCTCTTGATGTGTTGCTACTTGTCAAACTGTGATAAAACATATATGCTACCTCCTTGCATAAAGTCTCCAAGTGTCACCTTTTTCCTCCTATATCGTGCAACCAACTTATTAGAAAAAGTAGTACAAAAAGCTAAATTATTGGACCCTTTTCTAGTGCCTTGCATTTGCTGCATCACTGCACCATTCTTCCCTTCATGCATCTGCAATTTAAACATCTGATTACTGTACTTTTGCTCCTTGATAGGACATCTGATACTGCCCACTTGAACATACTGAAAATCATCTAACTCTGATCTGCATTGTTTCTTTGTCACCACTAGTCCATTCTTACCTTTGCCTTCTTCATTCCATCTTGTATCATACAAATTCATACCTGGAAAATTCACTGGTAAATTATCTCCAAAACACATTATAATATCCTTATCTGCAGCATTAGAAATCAGAGGTCTCAATTCATACCATTTCCCATCCTTATGCACAATATACCTATTTAGATATCCATCATGGATAGATCTTCTCATATGTTGCCATGGTCTGCCGAGAATGATATGTCCACATGTCATAGGAATAACATCACATATTACTTGCTCTTGTTATGGACCAACTGAAAAACTAACAAGAGCTCTTTGACTAACCTCTACATTCATCACTTGATTAACCCAAGTGGCCTTATAAGGGTTAGGATGATCTACTATTGGTAGTCCCAATTTAGTAACCATATCAAATGAAACCAAATTATTATGTGCTCTTGAATCAATGATGAAATCACATACCTTGCCTTGTACTAGACATTTGGATCTAAATATAGTTGCTTGTGGTAAAGGTTCACTTTTCCTCAAGAGAAGACATTCCCCTTCCTCTGAAAGTAGAATCTTTGGTTCAGCCTCTTCTTCTTGTACTAGATGCACTCTTTTATCTCTACTCTAATTTGATTCATTCTACTGAGGACACCTAAATGACTGATGTTTGACTTCATTGCAATGGAAACATCTACCTGTGAAAACATTACTTGCTCTTCCTCCTCCAAATCTTCCACCTCTATATCCTCTTCTCTAATATGAGATAGTGTCCTTGCCTTTATCCTTGTCATTATTTTTTTGTAAATCAAAACTTGTTTTTCCATCTCTCCCTCTCATAGATTCACCTCCTCTGCTGCTATTACTATGCCTTTCATTCTTCCTCTTCAAATTTTCCTCTACTCTAACTATAAGTTGAAAAAATTCTCCAAGGGTTCTTGGCACATTCAACCCTATCTCATCCTAAATATTATACCTCAACCCACTCATGTATCTAGCCACCTTCTCATCTTCATCTTCCACTCCTCCTCTGATGCTCGAAGTGTGGAATTTCTATATGTCATAACATCCATCTCTCTTTGCTTCAAATTGTTCCTCCTCATCTTCAATTGAATTTCCAAATCTGATGGTAAGAATTGCTGTTTGATCATAGTCTTCATCCTGACCTAACTTGAAATCTTGTCCAATCCTCTTTCTATCCTACCATTCTGAATGCTGCTCCACCATGTAAGGGTTGTTCCCCTCAATCTAGCTTTTGCTATTTTCACCTTCTTGTCTTCATCTATGTCTTCCAACTCATAGTAGTTTTCTAGTGCTTCTATCCACCCAAGCACCTCTTCACTTTCCATTTTACCATGATACATAGGTAAATCAACCATACTTTTTCCACTAGTACCTTGTACTACCTTATTCAGTCTTGCAAACCTTCTTTCATCAGGATCCTCCTCATGTACTTGTCTCTCATGGTGTACTTCTTCCTCATGGTGTTCTTCAAGAACCTCTTCTCTCTTTTTCCAATGCTTCTATCCTTTCCAATAATTGAAGTCTTTCTCTTCTCATTTTCCTTTCTTCTCTATCCCTTGTTGCTTCTAATTCTCTTTTCTCCCTTTCTTTTTGTTCAAGTGTTGCCCTCAATTCTTCTATTTCCCTTGCCATCTGATTCTTAGGTGCCATAACTACCCTTTTACCAAACTTCACTAGGTCTTTTTGATGCTCTGATACCACTTGATGTAGAGCCAAGGAGGTAACAAAAAAACTTCAATGATAATTCACAAGGTTGAATGATTGCACAAGGTTCACTAGGCTTCTTAAAGGCAGTTAATGGCTTCAAATGCACAAATATGAAATAGACCTTCAACTATCTATTTCAACCCCACAAAGAGTTTTAAAAACTCAAAATGACATTTTTAAATAGGTTTTACAATCCCATAACCCAAGTTCATACAAAAACCAAGTTACCCTCCTTGACTAGGCTATTCTCTTCATTAGGACATCAGACCCTATTTTCTTGATTTTTCTCCCAAAATTTACAAAATACCAAGCAAATAAATGGGATTTTCAAATACCCTTTTCAAATTTTTATAACATATCCAAAAATCAGATATCACTCCTTTGGAAAGATTGTACGTAATAGGGCAGTTTGTCTCAAAATTAGACCTAATTAGGCCACTTTTACAAAGCAAGTACCCTTTAGACTTAACTCCAAACTTCCAAACTTTCTACAGTATGGTACTTTGATTCCAAACTAAGGGTTCCATAGTCCTTTTACCAAGTTGACCTTTCTAAGCATGCTTTCCAACAAACCCTCTCATTAAATGATGCAAAACAAGGGTTTTACAATTCTCCCACTTCCAATCACTTCTAGACTCTGTTGAAAGATGGAAAACCATATTTGGGACATGAAATAACTCATAAAAACATAAAAACATACCCTCATTAAGGCAAATGTTCTACTACTGTACTTGTAGCAGCATTTTCGTCTTCTTTTTCCATGGTTAGTCACATTGATCACCCCTTAAATGTTTCTTTCTGCACTCAAATTGGTTAGTAGCATTAGATATATGTTACAAGGGATCCATTTCTTAAGAAATAGCAAGAAAATACCCAAGGAATGGATCAAATCATCATGAAACCCTCTCAAACTAGTTAATTCTTCAAACTGTTACAACACTGTTAAGAATGAAATAACAAAATAGAGATATTTTAATGCCTCAAGATCCCTCCAAGAAATCATAAAATGACTGTATCAAAGTACTAATTTATTCCATAGAGTTATATTCTTTGAATTAGTGAAAATACAAAGAAATCATTCAATGAAATGATGCCACTAACAGGAAAAACTGTATTTATTCACTTCAAACTATGATTTCTGTATAGTTCTCTCTTGTCTCCTTCTTATCAAAATCACATGCCTCATTAGGCTTTACAGACCCTTATTATAACTTATTCCATTTGGTTGTGCTTATTACAACTAATAGAACATTCAAATGATCCTAAAAAGTACTAAACTTCTAACAAAAAGACTCCCCTAACAAATACTAATACCATTCTTTTGACCTTATGACCTGATTAAACTTATTGATAACTCTTTCTAGACTCCCAACTTATTACATTTCATTTTAGACCCAATGTCTCTATTAGGACCATTAGGACATTTATCCATTACATTGCTTTTTTCATTACAAAAGGCCATAATAGGCTTCAAAATGTTCCAATTTATTGCTTTTGTTGACAAGATCTCCTCCTGGTGTCTTCAATGATTCACTTGCCCTCCTAGGTGCTCTTGCACCACTTTAGGCCCATATATTTTCTGACATCATTGCATATTTTCTTATTGGAAAATTCACCATATTGATTTTTTATTTGGTACTCCATCTTCGAAAGGTCATAACTCACTCATCCAGACTCCAAATTGAGCTCAATTTTTTAATATTTTGGCTAGACTTTCTTGAACTTTCTATTGGTGCAACTAGTTTCTAGTTTTGGTGGATACCTTTTTTATTATTTACAAATCTTGATGACTATATCTACATAATCTTAGATTTGACAACTTCAAAGGCTCTATTTAGGCTCATACAAACACATTTTTCAGGTGCCATTTTTTTGAAAGTGCATAATTTTTTTCTCTACTTTCCAGATATTATATCTATTTGGAGAAATTGTAAGTAGATATTGTACTTTCAACATTTGATCATTTTTTACCTATTTTGACATTTTTAACTGAGTAGATCCTTGATAGATCTGGTGTCTTATGTACTTGAGTTTGCTATACCTTTGTCTTTTCTGCTATAACCATCAAAATCAGAAGTTCACTTTGTCCATTTTGACAAGTGGCTATTGTACATGCACTAAATATAAAGTGCCAAAGCATCTACTCTTTTTTTTGTTTTGGAAGGGGGAGGGGGGGGGGGGGGTGTGGTTCTTTGATTAAGTGATTTGGGGGTTGTCTTATGTGATTATTCTTGCATTCTTTCAGTTTTACATCATGATTTCCTCTTCATTTTCTACATTAACCCCACATAACTATGCCACATGGAAAGAAAATATATGGAGTAGGTTAATGAAGAAAGGCTTGAATATCTTTGTGAATGAAAGAATTCCAATTTCCTATGGTCCTGATGTAGATCCTAAGGAAAAATTTGTATAAAAAATTGAAGACTCTAAGGTTTTCAAAATCATTAGAGAATCAATCATTAAATATCTTTTGTTTCACATTATACCTTGAGTAGTTCTCAAGAAGCTTGGGATAAACTTGAAAAATTGAATGGTAAATTAGATGAAGATAAGGGATTCACAATTCAAGAAAAGCTTCTCAAATTGGATCCTAAGAACTTGGACACAATCTAATATTTCATCAACAAGGCTAATAAGTTGAGAGTACAACATAAGGATTGTGGTATTACCATCAAGGATTTCCAATTGATTCATCATATGATAGACAATCTTCCTTTAGAGTATGCATCCTTTGTTTCAAGATACAATACTCATAACTTGAATGGGAAGTGTATTCACTACACCTTCATTTGAGTCATTTGGAGAGATGTTGATGTTGGAACAATCAAAATTAATGAGTACGAGAATTATCAAGCCTTATAATTCTAAGGCATAGGCAACTAATCAAAGGAATCAAGGAAAAACAAAAGAAAAATAAGTGGAAACATAAGAAAAAAAATAAGAAAGATAAATCAAGCTCCTCACCACAAGACAACTCCAATAATAAGGGGAAATCATCCAAGAGAGAGTTTCTGACTTGTGCATATTGCAAGAAGAGTGGACATGAAGAACACCATTTCTATAAGAAGGGAATAGATGAGCTCAAGAATCTTCTTAAGAAGAATAACATAAATCTACCTTTAAGAATGACTACTTCATCCTCTTCTTCACATTTAGATAAAGGAAATGATCACATGGGAAAAGGTCAATCATTAGTTTCCACTTCAAGTCAAGATTTAGGGGGATGACTTCTAGATTCTGGAGCTTCTCATCATATGGCATCTTCACAATCTATGTTTTTATCATTTGATCCTTCTCACACTCCACCTATTTTTATGGGAAATCATACTTACATGAATGTAATTGGGAAAGGAACTATTGATAAGGGGGAGGGATACTTCTAAAATGTGGTGTGTGCACCTCAACTAAGTCATAATCTTCTTTCCACCTATTAGCTCACTCATGGGGATACAAGGAGGACTGTTAAATTCACACCTAATTTTATTTTTTATCAAATAAATAGAGACTAGCGAGGTTCTTTCTATAGGATTGGTTGATCATGCATCTTGACTATAATACTTCTCATATTTTTCTTACGATGATGTTATTGATTTCTCAGTAGATTTTGATCACACTTCTTGTGTTGATTCTAACGTTGAAGAGGACTTTGGCTACATGAACTTGTGTATGCTCACATGTGATCAAGTTCTTGAGCCACCTATTCTTCTCCTCCTTCATTCATTCAAGCTTTAACTTTACTAATCAACAAGTTAGTATAAATCATCATGCAAGCATAACACATAAGAGATCAACACACAACACAATGATTTACGTGGAAACCCAATTTAGGAAAAACCACCAGTAACATGCTACTCAATTCTCATTCTTTTGAAGTGATGCCCTATGAAAGGCCTATCCTATTAAAGGCTTACACACATTGTCAATTGTGACCTTGTTATAGGATTTAACCACCCTGTTAGAAGTGGGCCTAGTTAGACAAATTTACAACATTCACTTGGAATGCCACCCTATTAATGGATTTACAAATGGCTATTAAACCAACCCAAGTCCATAGGATTTCCAGATCTAATACAATTTCTAGAGAGTATTAGAAAATCTTGACCTGACTACAATATACAACTTATCTTGCAGATCTCAGATCACTTCTTAGCTCATACCCTTGCTTGGCCTTCAATCTCTACAACTTTGATAACTTGTCCTCCTTTCAAGCTTAGTCTCCTTGAGTTTCCATACTCAATGTACCAGTGCTATCATCTTTTCATGACCACTTGTAAATGTAGAGCCTCCATGCTCTTCCTTCTCCTAGATGTCTTCTCCTTGACACCCTTTTAACCACTTTGTAGATTTGTCTCTTCAGCAACAATAGTATCAACAAATCTTTGCTTCTTGGTCTATGACTCCTTAAATAGAAGTCTTGGAGTTCCTTTTCTCGCTCGATTCTTCCATTCTTTAATTTAAATTTGTATGGATTGGGTAGGATTCATTACATCTAACCCATATTTTGTTTCCTCTAGAAACTTCTTGAATAATCCTTTAGAATTCACTCAAAAATGGTTTACATAGGATTTTGTGCCACTAGCTCAGCATCCTTATCCTCCAACTCATTCACAAAATTTAATGTAACCACTTTGTCAGCTCAAATTTGGAAAATCTTCATCATTTGAAATAACGCAGTAGCTTGGCACTATTGAAATACTGGTGCTCAGCACATACTGTGTTCGTCAACACCCACTGTATTTTCCCTGATGCTTAGCACCTGAAGATTACTCGGCACCAACTAAGAGTTTTTTGATGCTTGGCACTTGATCTTCACTTGGTACCTAAAGATCACTTGGCACACACTAGAATTTTCAGATTCCTGACTCCAACTGAGAATTTTCTCGACTTCTACAAACTTGTTCGACACCCACTAATGATCTTAGTTTAAGCTTTGTGTACCACCTTTTAAAAAATTCTTCCTCCAATGTTTCTAAGTGTGACCAACCTCTATATCCTTGAGTATGTTATCAATACATCATTTAACCATTGTCTTAACTAATCCTTACACTTCATTACAACATCATAACTCAACCTTTCCCTTAGGTGCTCTTGTTACATCTTGTTGATCAAATCCTCTTCATTAATCAACTAAGTGATAGTACTTGGATCTTATAAGAAAATATCATCCCTAAAAATAGTAGGTTTCACATCAATGAAAAAACAATGATTGAAAACATTCTCTTAACAAAAATCTTCTTTCTTTCCAAAAATCTCAAACTTTGATCTTCAATAATGAGCTTTTCAATCAGATTTCCAACATCAAAATCTTGGAATGGTACTCAAATTGGGAAGGCAATTTTGAGTCCCATCATGTATGATAGGGCACACTATCCATACAACCTCTTTTCTTCATCAATGTATTTCCTTAATTCTTTGATGCTTCCATCAAGTGCTTTCAAGTAATTTTGCACATTAATGAATACTGTATCAAAAAATGATGCATCATGCTTTGCTTGTTCTTGCGTTGAAGCTACCTTTGCTAAAGTTGTGAATTCCTCATCAAAGGTCTTTACCAACTCCTTGACCTTTGAGTTTGGACAACTATCAATTGGCTCTAGCCGTGGTAACTATTTTTTGCATTCTATCCAAAACTTAAGTTAGCATCATCTCCAAAGACTTTATTGATTTATTCTTTTCAAACAACTTGCTTAGTGAACTCATCAATCCTTTTTTATCATCTTCATCATCTGATGGCATTGATACTACTACTATTACTAGAGTTACTATAGGAATAAGTGTAATTGATTTTAGTTCTGCGCTCTTCTTCTCTTCCTTATCTTTCTTTTTCTCTTCTTCCAATCTCTCAGTTTCTTTTCTTGCATCTTCTTCAACTTTCTTCATTCTTCCCTTGTCTTCTTTCTTCTTCTTTTCTTCCTCTTCTTTCTTTCTCTTTTCTTATTCGTCTTGTTTTTTCTTCTCCTCTTTCTTTTTCTTTTCTCTCTCTCTATCCTTTTTACCTTTTCTATCCCCTCTATTCCTTTCTTCGTCTCTTCTTCTTTCTTCTTTTCCTTAGCTTGTTTCTTCTTCTCCTCTTCTTCATCATCATCTGAGCTAGTGTAAGCTATAATATTACTGATATTGCCAACAATATTTTCTCCATAACCTACAAAAGAGTTCTCGTTTGTATCTATAGTTATGTGTGTACTATCCACTTGTATGGATTTAGTACCCATAACAATGTGCGATGGTGAGGGTGCCTATTGTGTCTATTCTACTTCTTCCTCATCACTGGAGGGTGTGTTTTCTTTCACATAGATTGGACTCTTAGGGTTGGAATGTGCACTCACCATTGGTATTGTATTCATGTATTTGACAATTTCTTCCTCTATTTCTTTCCTAACATCCTCATAGTTGCCTCCCATCAGAAGAATTTACATTCTTTTGTACCTCATCAAGGACTCAATACCCTTCAAAAATTTTTCAGAGTCCTCTTTAGAGTCCACTTCACACAATTTATTTATAATTGATACTCTCAAATTTAGATCTTCTTTCAATACTATTTTCTTCCTATTTATTATCCTATTATATAGGTCTTTAGGTATCTTATTCTAAATGTTCTCAAACTTCTTATATCTCATAATCATATTCCCCACAATAAAATTTTCCAATTGTCTTCTATCCATATTACTGTACATACTATAATACTTATTTAATTGTACAAAATTGTCATCATTAATTATTTTCACGTTAAGGTTCTCTACCTTTGGCTTCCATGCTTTCTTACCAACTGATTTTTTGCCTTCTTGTGCATCTTGCACTACTAGTCTATCTTTGGTTTCATCCTCAAAACTTTCAAATTCATTGACTTGCATCAATTTCTTGACCCTTTTCTTGGATGATGGTGTAGGTTCTGGCTTCACCTTCACTAATCTCTCTAATTTCCTTTGTGTAATAGGTGCTTCGACCTCTGGCTTCCTCCTATGCTGATTCCCCACAATGATATTTTACAATTGCCTTCTATCCATATTACTGTACATACTATAATACTTATTTAATTATAAAAAAAATTCATCATTAATTATTTGCATGTTAAGGTTCTCTACCTTTGGTTTCCATGCTTTCTTTCTAGCTGATGTTCTGCCTTCCTATGCATCTTGCACTACTGGTCTATCTTTAGTTTCATCCTTAGAACTTTCAAATTCACTAACTTGCATCAATTTCCTTCTCTTTCCTAGTCTACTTGTGGTCTACTTGACCCTTTTCTTTGATGATGGTGCAGGCTCTTGCTTCACCTTTACCAATCTCTCTAATTTCCTTTGTGCAATAGGTGCTTCCTCCTAGGCTGATTACTCCTTATCCTCACTGGTTGCACTTGTGCAACTCCTAGATATGGTGCAATAGGGGCATGTGCACATGGTTGTGCTATTTTTAGACCTTCTAAAGGTCCTACAATAATAATAGGAGTTGCCACTATTGCTTCAGACTTCCCACTAGCATTCATCTCAAGTTTTATCCCTTTCACCTCATTGATTTCATCTCGAGTCATACCTGATTCCTTAAGGATTAAATCAATAACCTCTTCCACTTTCTTCTTACTCTCTTTGCTATGTAGTTTGAAATGAACTATTCTCATTTTCTCGTCACAGGTTCCCCATCTAAGGCACTCTCTATCCTTCTCTATTTGGAGTATGATCTGTGCTTACCCTTCTATGAGCTCTATGCTCATCTCATATCCCATGGGTTTAATGAACTTAACCCTTGGTACTGCAACTTCTATACAAGTGTTATTTGTCTCCACCATGAAGAATATATCATCCTTATATTTCTCTACCATGGATGGAGATATTTTGTACCTTTGTTTCATTTTAGACTGGAAACTCTTCATCATTCCATAATGTCATCATCTTTGACATTCTCTAGCTTAGATCTATAGCACTGAGTCACTAATTTCATTGCATACTCACTGCTATCCCATTTTTTCACTCCTAGGAAATTTCTTGTAGCATATAAAGTAAAATGAGTCAATAAGGACTCAAATTTGAAGACTACACTCTTTGTCTTCTTCACTTTTGCAATGTTGTCTAACAACTACAATCTAGTAATCTCACACAAATTTAATTTTCTTCCCTGAATTTCCATTACATAAGAGACATGTAAAAATCTAGCTAGTATTGAGTGAACCCTTGAGCCATGGTTAAACTTGTAGCCTAATATCTTACTTAACAATTTTACTCCTTTGTCTTGAATTGTATCTACCTTCATATTCCTTCCATAAAATCTTGTGTTGAGTTTTGTCTCAATCATTTTCCTTAAAATCATTGCTCAAACCTATGACATTGTGAATTAGGTCATTATCAATTTCTATTTGTGCATTACCTTACTAGAACATATCATCATGTACCCCACTCAAAATGATTTAGGTTCATTCATGGTTGTTAAACTCTATAAAAAACATATACTTCACTAGATTCAAGCCATCTAGGTGTGCATACTCAGACTTCAAGGATAAATCATTATTACATATAGTCCCCAATTCCTTGTTTATATCTTCATCACCTTGCTCTCAATCTTACAATGTATATAGCTTCTGACATCTTTAACATGAAGCACATTCATCAAAATTTGTGAAAATGCACCTAATGGGTCATCCATAATTAAAATAAATATATATTTCTTGAAAAAATACCGTGGGATTTCACTCATATCATAAATGGTCTAACTAGCCATTACAATACAACTGTATTCAGTAAAAGAATTTAGTTTTAGCTCTATAAAGTACCTTAAAATCGTATTTTTAGGGCTTCTACAAATTTGTGCTTCAAGAACTTATTTTCACAATTTACTCCATCATCAAATCACTCTTCAATTTTCTCAAGACACTTTGCATGAACAAATCGTACACACAATATTGTTTACGATCCTTAAATCATTTCAAATTGCACCGTGCATTAAATGTGTATCTACTAGAAATTCAAATACTATCTTTTTTACTAGTAAATTTATTTTTTGAATTCCTGCTTATAGAAATCATATCTAGACTTGCCATTTAAGCAGTGCTTCCTCTCTATGTCCACTAGCTCTTGTTAACTATACAACTTCCAACTCGCTCTCTAACATTAGTTCTGATCAACTGATGAACTGCCTCTTCTAAAACTGCTAAATTCAAGTAGGATGAATCAAAAATAATTTGTGACTTCAATTTCTCACTAGGTGCATCAAAATACTATTCCTCCAAAATTATATAAGATCTTTCTAGATCCTTGTATTTTACAAATGCTTATTTGAATTCATCAACATGTTCCTTGGCTGTTTCCTTCTAACTATTATCTACCATTATCATTCCTTTTGTTATTTTTGTTGTTGTTCATTCTATATTAGGATTTCTATTGAATTTTCTTCTATCTATTCTACAATATCTTACCTTGTGTCCAAAGTTATTACATAACTAACATATAGGTGCATTTCTTCTTTTATTTGTTCCATTATAACTTTTAGGTGCTTTGTGATTCCTTGCAACATGTCTAGGATTGTTACACCTGTAACACACAAACTAGTTCTTTTCTCCATTAGATTTCTCTTCATCATTGGATTTGCTTTATGATCTCTATCTTTTATTACTTGAAGGGTTATTGTTCCTAAACATTCTACTATTTGCATTATTACCATCAACCTTAGGTTTCTTACAATCTACTGCTTTATGTCCATGACCATGAAAATTATAACAATAGAGATTAGTAATAGGTTTAAAAGACTTACCTGTCCAATATATTTTCATATGAGTAACTTCATTACATATGAAACATCTACCTTTGAACTCATGTCTTACTTCCTTGTGTGGTTCATCTTGCTTAGGTTTATCCACTTGCTTTGTTTTCTTAGATTCATCATGTTTCACTAATAGATCAATTAATTCAGCTTCATTTGATACTTCAATAGATGTGCTTGATTCTAACTTACTCAAATCATATTCCTTAGGGGATTCAATAATTGGATCTAGTTCTCTTCTAATTTTAATTTTCTTGGTTGATTTCTCTCCAATAAGATATCCAAGTCCCACCTTATCATAATAAGGTCTTTGGTGAAATATCTATTCATCTATCTTCTCACTACTGGAATAAAGTTTCTCTAACTGTTGTTAGCTTGTATCAATTCTCCTTTCATAATGATATTGTACTTTTCTAATTTAGCATGCTCAATCTTGATAGTATCTAGTTCATATATAACTTGACTTAATTGGGATCTAAGGTTTGCATTCTTAGTTTTTAGTTCAGGTTTATTCTTTCCACCATTTTTTTAAAGACTCAACTTAAGTTCAACAATATTCAATTCATGTTTCAAAATATCATTTTCTTTCTAGAGATTTCCTACTTCATCATTGTCACTAGTTTGCATAATTGATTCCATTCACACTTGCTCTGATCATACATCAAATCTCACATCACATATGGATCATATATCTTTCAAGTTGTTTTTAAAATAGTTTGTATATCATAAAACTTCTACATATAGCACACTTATTTGTGCAAGATAAGATCTCTACTTGTACTTTGTAAATTATTAAATCTTTGCTCAGTTAGCCTTCATGTCTTCACATGCTTGACATAATATAAATTAATTTATGGATTAACACTCACAAGGTTGGCTCAACATGACTTAGTATTTATTTTGTTACCAAAGTAATTCCTCAAGTTGTACAACTTGATTCTCTGTTATGCTCTATTCTCCTCTATTAAATACCCATATTGGTATTTCAATCATAACTCACACCATACTGTCTGTACACATTTGCACACTCGTATACATCATTATTAAACTATCATAGAACTTTCCTCAACTGTACATAAGATAACTCTCAATGATCTGTTCATACACATCACATCTATCTCTATGCTACTATAAACTATCTAACACTAAGACAATTTTCTATCTCTAAATGCATAAATGAAATGTTGAATATATGTTTCCATAAATGACAACTCTCAAGATATCTATCTGATCATATTTCCAACACATTTTACATGTTGTACTATATTTTTTAAAAATCCACTACTGGTTTTGTTATACAACATTTATTATGGGATTATTAGGGGTTTTATTATGGCTCCAACCAGCTTTAGCCTAGTAATTTCTATTGGTACTAGAGTTGCTACGAAAGATGCTCATGGTGCCTCTTTTGAACAAGTGGCTAAGAAAATTTGTCTCAAAGATGTTTCACGAGGTAAGCCTTCTTCCCATGAAATTGTTCTCAACATTGAAGAGTTTGATGATGCATGCAAATGGCTAGAGCACCATACCCTGATTGGGTATTTTTTTGGGTCACATCTATCTCTATGCTACTACAAACTGTCTAACACTTAGACAATTTTCTATCTCTAAATGCATAAATGAAATGTTGAATATATGTTTCCATAAATGAAAACTCTCAAGATATCTATCTAATCATATTTCAAACACATTTTACATGTTGTATGATATTTTTAAAAAATCCTCTACTGGTTTTTTTATACAACATTTATTATGGGATTATTAGGGGTTTTATTATGGCTCCAACTAGCTTTAGCCTAGTAATTTCTATTGGTACTATAGTTGCTATGAAAGATGCTCATGGTGCCTCTTTTGAACAAGTGGCTGAGAAAATTTGTCTTAGAGATGTTTCACGAAGTAAGTCTTCCTCCCCTGACATTGTTCTCAACATTGAAGAGTTTGATGATGCATGCAAATGGTTAGAGCACCATACCCTGATTGGGTATTTTTTGGGTCACACTCCTCCTTAAAGCATGCTCAGAGAGTGGATTTCCAAGATCTAGACTCCTCATGAAGTTTGGCTTAATGACATTCAAAGGCTCACAAAGAGCTTCTTCTTGTTCTACTTTGTGAACCCCTCCTAGGTTAACAATTTTTAACCATGGGCCACGGTTAGCTAGGTCTTCATTATTGGTTTTCTAGTGGTGATCTCATGATTTCAGTGTTGGATGAATTTTTTTTGAAAGTCCTTATTTGTGTTGAGTTTTTGGCTCTTCCAGTCCCCTATTGGAATTTTATCCATGTTATTGCACAAATCGTTGGTTGGGTGGTATGTGTCAAGCCATAGAAGTTTTTCAATGCTCATCCCTAGAGGAGTGTTTGCATTGAGGTTAACCTCTCCCAGGACCTTAATTTTTTTGGATATTCAGGTTGGTGCACACACCTCTTAGAAGATTCTCTACCTCAACTTTCCAAACACCTATTACAAGTGTCAATCAACTGATCATATGATGGGGACACAACCCAAGAACAAAATGGACACAACAGAAAGGAAAAAGTATATTAACTGAGAAAATAAGCTATTACAAATAGTATAGAGAAAATAAAATTTAGAACATTCCCTAAGGGCTTACAATAGCATAAATCTAGAGATAATTTCTCCTTTCAGTACCTCCTCTCAAACTCCACTCCGAACTACCTTTTACAATGCCAAAAATCTCCTTAAATAGACCCCGGAGGGTTAAGGACTAGGAGTACATTCTAGAAAGTGCTAGTAGGCATCCACCGACCAAATAGAAGGTTCCAGAAGATGCGTTAGAAGTCAGTGCAAATCTAGAAGAATCCAAAAACGGTAACTGAACTTTCGGGAGGCATAACTTTTGAACCGTAGCTCCGATTGATGAACCGTTTACATTTTCGAAAAGCTCTCGAAGCGCTCTATAGCCCTATGGACAGAATCACTCGTCCCCCATTTTTTGGCCCTTTTTGAGGTCATTTAATGCCCTTAAGATGACTTTGAAGCATTCTTAGGAGGTCTCCAAAACCTGAAAAACTGCAATAACTTTCAAACCATGGGACCTTTTGACCTGATTCTTTTTCTAGAATGCTCTAAATCACAATTACATTCATCTGGCCAATTCCCACCTTCTAGGTCACCAAAATGATGGCCAAATTGCATGCTCCTATTTTTTCAGGATTTTCAAACACACTGATAGTGGGACTGTGAGAGTTGGAACCTTTATTTGACCCAAATGGGTATCTGAAAATGTAAAGACATGAAACAGAAACTAAGTCTAAGTACATTTTTTTAGGTGACACAGGATTGCCCTTATACCTCTGGATGCTCCTGCATCAGACACCCAGGGTAGATTGAAAAGTGACCCTGTCACTTTATGGATGGTAGAGGAAATCCCAAATGGGAAACCTCAGCTGCTAAAATCCAAGTTGAGTCCCACACGATGATCTAGAATGTCTTCTATCTCCTCCTTCTTAGAAGGAGGAATTGGACATGGCTCTAACACTGGCTCGTCATCTGCACCATCATCATGATACTCTATTAAATCTGCAATGTTGTAAATAGGAGAAATGTGAATATCATTTGGCAGCTCCACCTCATATGCATTTCCTGAGTCATGTTTCTTCAGAATTTTGCAGGGGCCAAATTTCTTCATTTTCAGCTTGTTGTAAGTACTAACTAGAAATCTTTCTTTTCGTAAGTGCACCATGACTAAATCTCCTACTTGGAATTCCTTATGTCTTCTCCTTTGATCAGCCCTAGCTTTATACTCTTGATTCATCTTGGTAATGTGTGCTTGAACCTCCTCATGTAGACGCTTGATATGTTCAAAAAATTCCTCAGCTTCAGCACTTGTCCTCTCCCCTTGTTCTATCTTCCTCAGCTCTGGTGCAGTCCTTAGGCTACTCCCATATACAATTTGGAATGGTGATTTTTCACTACTCCTATTTACAGAGTTATTATAAGCAAACTCTGCCTGTGGTAGAATCAAATCCCATCCCTTGGGCTTATCCCCAACTAAACATCTCAGCAAATTGCCCAGACTCCTTTTTACCACTTCTGTTTGGCCGTCAGTTTGTGGGTGATGCGTGGAACTGAATTTCAAGTCTATTCTCAACTTTTTCCACAATGTCCTCCAGAAATACCCCACAAATTTAGTATCTCTATCAGAAACTATACTCCTTGGAAGACCATGTAGTCTTACCACCTCTTTGAAAAACAAGTCTGTAATATGGACAACATCATGAGTTTTGTGGCATGGGATGAAATGTGCCATTTTGGAGAACCTATCAACCACCACAAATATTGAGTCATTACCCCTTTGTATCCTCGGCAATCCAAGAACAAAATCCATACTTATGTCCTCCCATGGCCTTGATGGAATAGGCAATGGCTGATATAGGCCAGTATTGTGACTAAACCCCTTGGCAACTTGACAAACCTAACAACTTTGTACAAACTTCTTCACATCCTGTGAAATTTGAGGCCAAAAATAATGTTCTCTAAGAATGGAAATGGTCTTATCTCGACTAAAATGTCCTACCATCCCTCCACTGCGTTTCTCCTTAATTAGATTTTCCCTCATGGAACTCTTTGGAATGCACAATTGACTACTTTTGAACAACATACCATCCTAAATAAAATAGTCTAACCACTTGGTTCTATCTACAACAACAAGTTCTTTACAAGCTTTCCAGGCTTCAGCAAAATCAGGATCCTCAGGGTACAAATTCTTGAGTTCATCAAACCCAACTACTTCAACCTGCATTACTGTAAGCAAAAAACTATCTCCTACTTAGTGCATCTGCAACCCTGTTAGATTTTCCACTTCTATGCTTCAACACAAATGTATAGCTTTGCAAGAACTCTACCCACTTCATATGCCTCTGATTCAATTTACCTTTGCTATTTAGGTACTGTAATGCCTGATGATCAGTATACAAAAAAAATTCCTTTGGCAATAAATAATGCCTCCATTTCTTTAAGGCCTGAACTATTGCATAGAGCTCTTGATCATAAACAGAATACTTCTTCTTTGCATCATTCAATTTTTCACTAAAATATGCAATAGGCTTACCTTCTTGGCTTAATACAGCCCCAATAGCGCTGCCACTAGCATCACAATCCACCTAGAAAACCTTTCTAAAATCTAGAAGTGCCAACATAGGCTGTTCTGTCACCTTCTTCTTCAGCAATTCAAAACTTCTCGCAGCTGCTGCAGTCCATTTGAACTCTTTTCTATCCCCTCTTATTGTATCAGTTAGGGGTGCACATATGCCACTGAAATTCTTAATAAACTTCCTATAAGAACTAACCAGACCATGAAATGATCTTACCTCAGTAGCAGACCTTGGAGTAGGCCATTCCAAGATGGCTTTTACCTTCTCCGGATCCATTTTGAGACCTTCAGGTGATAAAAAAAAACCCCAAATAGACTAACTCCCTTTTTGCAAAGTTACATTTCTTTAGATTAATTAATAGTTTCTCTTCCCTTAGCCTTTCAAGGACACTACGAATATGTTGTAAATGTTCTTCCAAAATCTTGCTGAAAATTAAAATATCATCGAAATAGACAATAAATTTTTTTCCCAAGAACTTCTTAAGTACCTCATTCATGAGCCACATGAAGGTGCTTGGGGCATTCGTCAATCCAAAGGGCATGACTAACCACTCATAAAGACCCTCCTTGGTCTTGAAGGCTATTTTCCACTCATCTCCTTCTTGAATCTGTATTTGATGATAGCCACTCTTCAGATCTATCTTTGTGAAGTACTGAGCTCCACTCAAGCAGTCCATAAGATCATCCATCCTTGGTAAAGGAAACCGGTATTTGATGGTTATCCTATTTATAGCTCGAGAATCTGTACACATCCTCCACTCTCCATCCTTCTTTGGTGCAAGTACTGCAGGTACTGCACATGGACTCAGGCTCTCTCGAATCAAGCCCTTCCTCAACAACTCCTGAACCTGTCTATTTAGCTCCTCTATTTCAATAGGAGTCATCCTGTGGGCAGCCTTGTTAGGCAAACTACCTCCTGGAATCAGATCTATCTGATGACTGATTTGCCTTACTGGTGGCAATCCATCTGGAACATTATCAGAGATGATATCTCCAAACTCCCCTAGTAAATTTGAAACTTCAAATGGTATTTCACTACTACCTTCTTTATCTTTCGTAGGAATCAAAGCATAGCACATATGCTGATGTCTCATGCCATCTAAAAAATTCCTTCCATCAACAAGACTAATCCTAGCATTGCTACATACCTTTTCATCTTCCTTTTTCATGGGTTTCAATTTGTGGCAAACTCCATCCTTTGTCAGAGAGTATGTGTTTGCATGTCCATCATGTACTGCATGTCTATCAAACTGCCATGGTCTACCCAACAATAGATGGCAAACATCCATCGAAATAACATCACAGAGAACTTCATCATGGTAACTCCCAATTTTGAATTTTACTAAACATTGTTCACTTACCAGGACCTTATGATCATCTTTTACCCAAGAAATCTGATAGGGCTAGGGATGTTTCTCCCTCTTGAGCTTTAGCTTAGAGACCATCTCTTCTGATACCAAGTTATCAGTGCTACCACCATCAATGATCACATCACAACATTTATCCTCACACTTGCATCTGGTATGAAACAAACTCCTTCATTGTCCTGGTTCAATCTCACCACTTAGTAGGACTCTTTCATTTACCAAGGTCTCTCCTCTTTCAGCATCCTCTGAATGTGATGATTGTGGATCCTCATCCACATGAGCAACCCTAGCTTGGCCCTGAGCTCTCCTATCTATCCTTCCTTGTCATTGAGGGCATTCAAAGGCACGATGACCTTCTTCATTGGAATGGAAACAGGTACCACGGAAGCCTCCTCTTCCTTGTCCACGTCCTCTACCTCTTCCTCTCTGATTTCCAAAGTCTTGTTCATGGGAGTGGTTGAAACCCTCATTCCTCTGGTTCTTATTAGTACCCACATCTTCATTTTTCTTTTGGGTTTCATTGTGGCCTCCAGATGATCTACTGCTTCCCCTTCCTCCTTGACCGTGCCCTCTTTATCTTCCTTCAAACCTTTTATTCAGCTTCTCTTCAACTCATAGGGAAAATTGGTATGCCTCTTCAACGCTGGTCATTCTTACCAGACTTAATTCCTCCTGGATGCTAGGTCGCAACCCACTGATATAACGAACAACCTTCTCCTTATTTGCTTCTGCATGTACCGCTCTAATCAAGAGTTGGTAAAACTCCTCTGTATATTCTTGGACTGATCTTCCTGCTTGCTTTAACGCATGCATCTTCTTAAATAGATCCAGCTCGTAGTCCACAGGAATGAACTGCTTTTTCAATTTGTCCACCATGCGATCCCATCTTGTGATCTTCTCCTTTCCTCTTCTGTTTCTTTCCAATTGAACCTCTTGCCACTAGATTTTGGCATGGCCTTTCAGTTTGGCCTTTGCAAACTTAACCCTATTTGGGTCCCTGATATCCTCATGCTCAAAGTATTCTTACAGTTCATTGATCCAATCGATCAACTCATTTGGTTTCATATTTCCTGAAAATACACCCACTTCAATTGTAGGTCTTTTCCCAAACTTAGTAATGGCCCTAAAAAGCCTTTCCTCTATAGGATTTAGAACTTCCTCGTCAACTTCCTCTTCTGGTCCCATTACTTCTTCTTCATTGTCATCCTCACTGTTGTCACCCGCGGCAACATTTGCTCCTCTACGAAGCTCCTCTTGCAATGCTTGTACCTGCCTCTGGAGGGTTCTAACCTCCTCAAAATTAATAGCTCTGGCCCTTCCACTACACTCTCTTCATGGAGGCATCTTCTAACTCGAGCCCACAACCACATAGTCCTGGTGTAAACTGCCTCAAGTCGGCGCTCTGTCTACACACTCAGGAAAACCCGCTCTGATACCACTTGATGGGGACACAACCCAAGAAAAAAATGGACACAATAGAAAGTAAAAAGTATATTAACTGAGAAAATAAGCTATTACAAATAGTATAGAGAAAATAAACTTCAGAACATGCCCTAAGGGATTACAATAGCATAAATCTAGAGATAATTTCTCCTTTCAGTACCTCCTCTCAAACTCCACTCCGAACTGCCTTTTACAATGCCAAAAATCTCCTTAAATAGACCCCGAAGGGTTAAGGACTAGGAGTACATTGTAGAAAGTGCTAGTAGGCATCCATCAACCAAATAGAAGGTTCCAAAAGATGCGTTAGAAGTCGATGCAAATCTAGAAGAATCCAGAAATGGTAACCAAACTTCCAGGAGGCATAACTTTTGAACCGTAGCTCCGATCGATGAACCGTTTACATTTTTGGAAAGCTCTCGAAGCACTCTATAGCCCTATGGACAAGCATCACTCATCCCCCTTTTTTTGGACCTTTTTGAGGTCATTTAATGACCCTAACCTAACTTTGAAGCATTCTTAGGAGGTCTCCAAAACTCGAAAAACTGCAATAACTTTCAAACCGTGGGGCCTTTTGACCTGATTTTTTTTTTGGAATGCTCTAAATCAAAATTACATTCATCTGGCCAATTCACACCTTCTAGGTCACCAAAATGATGGCCAAATTGCATGCTCCTATTTTTTTGGGATTTTCAAACACACTGATAGTGGGACTGTGAGAGTTGGAACCTTTATTTGACCCAAATGGGTATCCAAAAATTTAAAGACATGAAACAAAAATTAAGTCTAAGTACATTTTTTTGGGTGACATAGGATTGCCCTTATACCTATGGATGCTCCTGCATCATCATAAGATGAAGGATTGCTATATGGAAATGCCTCACAAGCTAGCTCTTGTTAAAGAATCATAGGCTAATTCTATCAATAACACCAAAAATTATGTGTGGACAACTGTGACATGCAAGGGTAAGACATCCTTGCCACCTAAACAAAATGGGTCCTCTTCTTCTCAATCTTTATTGGAGATTGTTCTTGTTTCTACCCTAGTGACACATGTTTCTCTAGTGGTTCAACAACTACTTTCAAACCCTAGCTACTAGGGGATGCATGTGTTTGTTAACCCTTCTTGATCTGCTTGGGTTTGCACTCCTCATGTAGCCTCCATGGTTCTTCCCCATACAGAAAAAGCCTTACATCACTCTTGGAGCCCTAATGAACACAAAGCATACTCAGATGGGAAGCAAAGGCACATCTTTGTGGGTGATGCCTCCCTGACAGTTACCACCAGGTCTTTCTTGTATAATAATTTATCCTCTCTTAGGGATGGGGATGACATGCAAGAGTTATTTCCATGAATATCCTCTGATGGAATGTTTGAGGTCTAATTAACCTCTCTTTCAAATACTATGTGTGAGATACTAGACTTAGGATTGGTATCTTTGACATCCTTTATCTCTAGGAAGTTAAGATTTTTTATTTCATGTTAAATGTTGCATGCCATGTTATTTGGCTTGACAACACTATTTTTTCTTCTTAGCATGAAGCTAGTAGAGGTGGTGTTGTTTCTCTACTCTTACTTGATTTAATTTATTCTATTATTGATCATGATTCTGACCCCATGCACAAGATTGTGTGGATTTTTTTGTCCTTCCAAAATAATTCTTTTGGGATTGTTAATTTTTATGCTCTCAATGACATTTTTGAATGATCTCAACTTTGGCATTGGATGGAATATTTTTTTCCTTCTTCCACTTAGGTCATTTGTGGGGATTTCAATATGGTTGAGTTGGCTATAGACAAAGAAGGCCTTTTTCCTTTTCATTGGAGATTTGGTGAATGAGAGGGTTGGTTATACATGCATAATAAATTGGGCCTTTTTTTATCCCAATATGCATCACCACTAGTCAGGTGAGCTTTGGCATACTTGATATAATTTTAGAGCTAGGTCTGATAGGATTTTTAAATGGTTTGATCGTGTGATGATCTTTGAACAATATTTTTTCTCCTTTTCTAAAGAAAGGGATTTACCTATCATTCCCCTACTTGATGTAACATAGTCAGACCGCTTCCCCATTCTCTTTACTATCACTTGGCAACAACTCAACATCATCCTTCTAGGATCCAATTTTATCTCAACATGTCACTATTGCATCATGAGACCACTATGGCTCACATACTACATGTTTGGAATTTAGAGCATTGACCTTACAAGAAGGTTGATTGGATACAATTGTGGAATGATTCCATTACCTATACAACTAGATTTTTTCAAATTTATGGTAGGTAACTTGCTATGTATCTTAGGCATTTGTATGAAGCCAGCAATAAAGATCTATGTCCTACTTTGGACACATTTTCCTTGAATCCTTTTAACTCTAATCTACAATTGAGGCTTTCCAATCTTCACCAAAAAAAGAAAATTTCTGATAACTATGTTGCCAGAGGAGCTCAAATCAAAGCTCATCTCCACTGGCTTTGAATTGGAGATTAGGATTCAAAAGGAGATTTTCAAGCTCTTCATTCTCATCATACCACTTTAGGGATCAAAATATTTAAAGATGGGCAATAGGTTCTTTCAAACCTTCCTAAAATCCTTCAAGCCTTTCTTTGTCACTACAAAAAGGTTTTTATTGCCTAAGGTTTCACATTGGAATGAGAGCAAGCCTTGAAGGAGTGTATTTTTGTTACTACAAATAGGCTTGTGGTTGACTAACATTCCTTTTGTGAGAAATTTCTTACCCTTAGTGACCTCAAGGAAGTTGTCATTTCCATGGCAGATGACAAGGTCCGAGGGTGTGATGGGTTTGCCTGTGAATTTTAAATAGTCTTTTGGGAAGCTAGTAGACATGATCTTCATAAGGTCTACCTAGAAGCTTTTCACACCAAATCATTAGGAAACATCATAAATAAGGGAAACATCAAGTTCATAGCTAAATCTAGTGACCCAAAAGACATTTGCAACTAGCGGCCAATCACTCTACCGATTGTTTCCTACAAGATCATAACTAAAGCTTTAGCTCTTAAAATAAGACATATTCTACCCTAGATTGTTCAACCTAAAAAAAATTTCTTCATCAAATCCCATTTTATCTTGGAAAACATCATTTATTTCTGGGAGAGCATGGAATGGGTCCATAGATCTAAGCAACAAGCTCTCTTTATTAATATTGATTTTGCCAAAGCTTATGACTACATAGAATGATATTTCATTCTTGTCATGCTTTGGCCTCTATGATTCAGTCCTATTTTTCTTTAGTTTCTTGAGATGCTTTTTTGGGATGCCTTTGCATGCATCACTATCAATAGAAGACAATCATAGGCCTTTGGGCTCTTCAAATCCATTCATTAGGGTTGTCCCTTGGCCCCTACTCTCTATGTGTTGGTTAATGAAGGTTTTGGATATCTTTTGGCTCATTCCATTTCTGCTAGTCAAGTCCAAAACATTTGTTTTCTAGACTCTTCTTCTTAGCTAGTCAGTGGCCATTTTGTTGATGATTATTTTCTCACTCTCTTTGAGGATGAATCTAATGTTAAAAATGCCCTTGAATTCTTGGAAACCTAATGAAGAGGGTCTAGGGTTCTAAGACTTAACTTCTACTAGTTAGGGTTTAACCCTTTGAACCATCCAATGGTTCCTTCCTTTTATGTCCTCCCCACCAACCTTGGCCTCCAAGACCCTCACTTCAACTTGCCTCTTAGGTATAGCTGGATTGATGCAAGAACATTACCTTCTTATTTAGAACTAGTCCTACTAGCCCTTGTTTACCTTGTTCCTTTCCCTAGAACTCCAAAACCTTGCTTTGGCTCTTTCCCTTAAAGCTTTTAGGCCCTTGATAATGTTAAAGATACCTTCTATATCCTTTCTATCTTTTCAAATACTTTTGGTTATGTTAGCAAGCACTTAGCTATCACCACCCAAAAGTAGGGCTAATTAGGCCTATTTGTATTAGGTCTATTTTCACTATTTTGGTCAATTACTCCAAATTTTTCCACAAAAATCTATGGAAGACCATATGATTCTGAAATATATCACCTAGCACTTCAAGAATCCCAACCTATAGAGCTCCAAATCACCCACAACCCTATTTTCTTTTAGGCCCTAGTTTTTAGGCTATCTTTTAGGCCTCTGGACCAGTCACAACAAAATGCTTCCTAGAAGTGCTCAAACCTCATACCAATTTCTAAAATTACTTGTTACTTCTAGGGGATATTCTAGGGTATCCATCCATGCCATTAAATTGGACATGTCAAATCATGGGTGTAATCTTCAAACATATCTTCTCACTACCCTAGCTCACCTACTCCAAGCAGTCAGCCTAGGGCATCACTCCACAATCAGGAGATCAATTGAAAAGAAAAAAAGGAAAAAAAAAACATTATGTACAAGTCCTGAATTATTATTCCACAAGGTTTCATGCATCTTCAACCATGGATGATTAGGTTAGGGCCATTTTAGTTCCTGCAACACTATAAATGGGAATTACAGTCCAGTCACATAAAAGACTTTATAACCTGTCAACCTTGCAACTTGAAATAAAAAATGATTTTTCAAAAGAAAGACAAGAAAAAAACCTACATTTCCATGAAGTCAGATCATGTAGCCCAATCTGTACATAGTCATATAAGAAGGTAAAAACTCTGTAAATGTAAGGAAAATCTCAAAAAATGTCCGTATAGATTTTTTACATGCTTGGTATATAACTCCATTATAACTTCCAAAAGTATTCATCACATGCTCAAATAAAAAAGAATGGGTAGTTACAACCACCCATTTCCTCATTTATAACTTTCTTGCAAAAATTGCAAAAGTTGCTTGAGCATGTTTTGGGCAATTTTTCTTTTTGAGTGTTTTGGGAAAGTGGGTGCTCCTAGACCTATCCTAGGACCCTTAGGACCCTATAGGATACCAAGTACACTAGTTTCTCAATCTTAGCAACTTTTGACCCACTTGACAATATTTGACAACATTTTAACTTTATGAGCAACTTGTGCCATTACAAACAAATTGGGACAAGTTTGGATCCAAAGACCATTATATATTTATTAAAATCACAAAAGACTCTTAAGTAACCATAAAAAAAAAGCTAAACCAACTAAAAAACCAAAAAGGGAGGTGCTCTACACCATACTCCCCTAGGACAAATAAGTCAAGTCCCTTTAGTTAGAAGGTCATCAATGGTGACTCCATGTTTTAGTATATCTGCTTCAGTCATCCAATTGTCTTCAACATCTGATAATTCATTCCATTTTACTAGATACATTTTTTAGGTGCACTTCTTGGTCTTCTTAATCACCTTGGAGTCCACTATACTATCCAATTGTAGAGGTTGAAGAGTGGGTAAAATTTTTGACCCAATCATCTTCTCCCAAGTCTGAAAGAGTGTGCTAACTAGTATTAAAAGGAAGATCTTTATAAGGAAATAGATCAGACACATTGAAAAATGGGTGAGATACCCAAATTAGGAGGTAGCTCCACTTCATATACATTATTTCTAAACTTATGCAAGATCTTTAATGGTCCCATCTTCTTCATTAGCAACTTGGTTGGTCTCCCTTTTGGCAATCTCTCCTTCCTAAGGTAGGAAAGTACCAAATCTCCCACCTTGAATTGTAAATCCCTCCTTGTCTTATCTGCTCTAGTTTTGTATTTCTCCACTTGATGTTGTAAATTCTTCCTAACCTGGTCATGAAGTTTCTTCATTTAATCTACAAAGGATTCTTGTTGAGCACTCATTTTATCTTACAATTTGAGGTCTCCTAACTCCATGATCCCTCTTGGAATAACCCAATAAAATATTTGAAATGGGCTCTTTTCGATTCTTCTATTGATGAAGTCATTGCAGACATATTCTACTTGTCCTATAATGTGATCCCACAACTATCCATGCTTCTTAGTTAAGCACCTTAATAGGTTACCTAGGGACCTATTTACTACCTCAGTTTGTCCATCTGATTGAGGGTGGTAGGCTAAATAGAAAGAAAAGTTTGTTCCTAACATTTTCCATAAGGTTCTCCAAAAGTGGCCCACAAACTTACTATCCCTATCACTAACTATGTTGAGTGCTAATCCATGGATTCTTATAATGCCTCTGAAGAAAAGTCCTACAATGTTAGAAGCATCATTGGTTTGTCTACAAGGAATGAAGTGTGCCATCTTGCTAAACCTATCCACTATTATAAACATGTTGTCATGTTCTCTTGGTGTCTTTGGTAGTCCCTAAAAAAAATCCATTCTCAGACACTCCCAAGGTCTCTGTAGTATGGATAGAGGGTGGTATAACTAAGTGTTGCTTTCTATCTCCCTTGGCTCTTTGGTATATCTATTAGTTCTCCACAAATTTCCTTATATCTAACAATAATTTAGGCCAATAGTAATTCCCATGCACTTGCTCAAGTGTCTTGTCCACTCCAAAAAGGCCTCCAAAATAGCCTTGGTGTTTCTCCTTGATTATGCTCTCCCTCATGGAGCTGTGGGGAATACACAAAAAGTGTCCCTTGAATAATAACCCTTCCTGCAACATATAATCAATGAACTCCACTCTAAAACCTTGTTTGAACTTCTCACAAGCTTAATAGGCATCTTTGGAATCTTTGTCTTCCTTGTAGAGGTCTTTAAGGTCACTCATTCTCACACTTTGTAACTGTATTTCCTAAATTTCTAACACTCCTTCTTAGAGCATCTACAACTTTTTTGCTGACATGTTTCTTGTGTTTTATGACAAAGGTACATGCTTACAAATATTCTACTCATTTTAGGTGTCTTTGGTTCAACTTTTCTTTTCCATTCAAGAAGCTAAGGGATTGATTATCTATGTAGACTACAAATTCCCTTTGTAGGAGATAATGTCTCCACTTTTTGAGTGCTTCTACCATTGCATACAACTCTAAATTATAGGTGGAGTACTTTTTCTTGTCCTCATTCAACTTCTTTGAGAAGAATTCTATAGGATGTCCTCTTGACTTAACACTACCCCAATGGCTAGCTTACTAGCATCATAATCCACCACAAATAGCTGATTGAAGTAAGGATAGCTAAGAGTAGGGAGTTCTACTATATTTTTCTTCAACATTTCAAAGCTTTTACTTGCTACTTATGTCCACTTGAACTAACATTTAATTCCCTCCTTAATAATGTTTAGGATTGGTGCACACATGTAATGCCCCGCCAAGGGACCCAAAGAATTACACTAAGTTTGCCAAACAATTTTTTTTTAAAACATGAAAGTAAAACCATACACAACACTTGCGGAAGCAATAGTAACATCCAACTGAAAATAACATAACATAACAGATTACATTCTTTAAAGATTCCTTAACGTTGAATTACTTCTAATCATAACTTATTCATCTAACATTACATCCTTAACAATGAAATAACAATGATACATCCAATGTTCTTAGACCATATACAAGTGTACATTTTAGATTGCTCAATCATCCACTGTACATGTTACAAAGAATGAAAAGCTTAAAAGAATAAACATCTATGTAAATAAAGTACATCATCATCCAATATTAATCCATGATGCAATTAAAAGTAAATGAAACCATAAACCATACATGATACATCATCATAGAAGCTATAATCATCCATCATAAAAGATAACCATAAAAAACAAACAAAAATAACTAAGTGCACGGTTCCACCCAACCGTTAATAGCATCATTAGACCATCATGGATCCTAGCCATCCCTTCGTGCGTAACATTCCAAAGCACCGAAGAGATCATCGACTATAGACATAGCAGGAATGTCACTCCTAAAATATCCTACTAACATGAAAAACAAAGCTTAATATATCATCAACTAACATATGCAGATCATCATTACAAGAACATACCAGTAAATACATCCATCATAAGGTATATCATCAATCATAATGACCCAAGAATAGAATGAAGATAAATACCAACCAAGAATACTCCAGCCACGGTGTCTCGGACGGATCTCAAATGATAAGAGCGAAAAAATACATTACCACCCGACCGCGTGGAACCTAAATGGTCCACTCCCACCGTGCTGAGGAGATAGTCTCAAGTCCCAAACAGGCTATCAAAACCACAAAGCATAAATCTCTAGAAGTCCAAGAATCCTAAAAGTATACTAACTCAAAGGTTTCAAGCACAAAATTGACATCTACTTCCCAGAGGCACACAATGACATGTAGGAAACCTACTATGCAAGCGAGAAAGTGTCATTGCATTTATCTCGTACAAGTTACCCTGGTAGTTAGCTAAACTCCACGGGTCCATACAGATCTCATGCGGCCACTAGTATCCTCTCATATTGACGAGGCATACTATGGAATGCAAGGTCGCAACCATGCGTCTCACTACTCCCATCCTAGCCAGTACAAGCGCTCAAGGCATGGGCGAGAACATCAAAACAATTATCTTTTTAGGTTCATTTAATCCCCATTTAGTGTGTAAATGTTATCACTTGTTAACCAAACTTACAATGAGTTACCCTGGTAGCCACTTAGGGCCCCGACCACCATTGCAAGCCACTTTTCGACACTACAAGTTTATTACCTACCCTAATGCTCATGGAATCATAAATCACCACAGTCCTGTACAAGCGACTGTAAAGAAATCCAAAAGATAATCCATAAAAAGAATCATCAAATATCAATGATAAAAGCATCAAATATCCATAATAAGAATCATCAAATCTCTAAGATAAGAATCATCAAAATCTCCATGAGCATCTGGAAAAGCATCCATAGAAAATCATGACCACAACAGTTCTCTATTGGCAACTGAAGGCATCACTGATAATCATAAGTATCCATTGGTTCTCAATAAGCAAAATAAATCATCACATCCATTGGTTCTCAACAAGCAACCAAGAATATCTCAAAATCATACTGATCGAAGACTCCAAAATGGTTGAGTCAAACATGTCACAACACGCCATCATCAGGAAATAAATCCACATTTTAGTCCCATCGTGGCGACTAGAAAGTAATCCAAGGATAGCTGATCGATGACTCAAAAATGATTAGCTCAAGTGTCTCAGATACATATACATCTCAGCTTCACACATGAAGACTGATGAACAATAACAAACATTTCATAGAGCATACGATCACATAACCATGGTTGAGATTATAAAGATCGAGACCAAAAAGATCAACATGCCATCACATCTTATAATCCCCCCAGCCTCTGGTAACAACCTAAGACTGGTCAACACTAGTTAACCCAAAACCCAAAACAAGAAGCATATAGAATACACGATGCAAACACATGTTCTGGTTTACTAAAATCAAATAGTTGATTTAAGTGTAGAGCTTTGGTTTTCATTTCAAGTATACTTCAAGTGTCTAAGTTTCATCATTTGACCTACAAGTCAACCCAATTGTTCCCCGATAGCATTATCCTTCCATTATTAAGAATTACATTCTAAGAATAACTTAAGGATAAATATTTACTAAACTGATCATCATTGACCTTAATTAAATTTGTTCTCTATTTTAACCATGATCCATATTCTAATTGATTAACTTTCCTATAATGTTACTTCAACTTTTCACATAAATCAAGGATCATTATTCGTCAAAATGTAAGAAAGCCAATTATCAATCTTCGAGTAAGAAGATTATAACTTTATTAAAATGATCAATTAAATAAATCAATTAACATAGGTACACAATCTATGACCTATTATCATTCTAATAGTCCTTAATTAAGACTAAATTAAATTTAAGCCTTTAATTCAATCGTTATCATCATTGATAATCATATAATATCTAAAGTCATAATTCAATTCATAAGACTTATCAACCTCAATATAGATAATTTACAATATCGTCAAAATATTTATATTAATTAAATCTCCATTACATAACTTAAGTATTAAATCCAATTAACTCTAATTAATTGATTTAATTAATAATTTCACAACCAAACCATCAACTCAATGAGTATTAGTTGACTAACAATAGTTTGTACATCAAAGTCAACTTCAATCCAATACACAAATATTAATATTTTAATAATAATAATATTAACAAGTTATTTTAGAAATCTTATCCATAATGACTACATTCATCTTTCTTAACGATTTCGTATTAATGATAATCATTTCAAATTAAAACTCTATCGCATAATATAATTATATTGACAACTCAATGAATATCAATTGATTAAAATCAATTATAATCCACTCCAAAAATTATTATCTTTTACAAAACTTCAATCAATAAATAATTTTTACTAGATTAACTCTAATCAAATTTGTTGATATCTATTTAAACCATTATTTATTAATAGTTTGCTAGTCCTTACAAACATTAATAAATAATAAACTCCTCAAACTATAAATACTCGATCTATAGAATCCTTCCATAAACTCATTAGTTAATATTTGGCTAACTCTTAACTCCATTAAAGTATTCAAACGTATTAACCAATAATATAATAATTCAATCTTAATCCAATATCATTCAGAGTTTCTAAATTTAAATCAACATAATATAAATTATCATATTGCAATTATTTAATTAATATTAAAATCAACCATTAGACTCCATTTTCTAATTGTTCTAATAATATTTTGTCTATATAAACATTGTTTGAAAAAGATCCCTATCACAAACCAATAAGACTCATGAATAATCTCCAAATTCTTAACATTATCATCTTCATTAAACAATTCTAAAATTGTTTAATAAATATTAAATAGTATTCAATATACATTATAAAAAGTCCACTATATAAACTATATTAAAATCTCTTTTCTCTTAATTTTTTCTCATTTAAAATTCTATTTACTTAGATTGACTAATAATTAATTACACTTCTTCTACTATTTACTAATCTTAATTAAATTTGATTTAATTAGATTAGATAATATACCATATAAAACTAATGCATATTAATAAGATTCTAATAAAGAAAGATTACAATAATATCTTTAATTCATTCCATGCTTTGATATATTATTTTTGTGAAGTTTAAGCATAAAGAACTCTTGGTTATGGAAAATGGAGAAATATCTGTCCTTGAATAAAATAGTCTCAGTATGATGGCCATAACTCTCCAATGAACTATTGGATCGGGCTGAAATTTAAATATGTTGGAGAGGCCCAAGTTGCGCCACTTTTGACCAGAGCGATCAAAGAAATTCGATCCCGATAAAAAGTTATGAATGACTGAGTTCGGGTCTATCCAAAGGGCAGCGACAGGACAATTTGTGAAGAATTAAAAATTTTCTCTTAAAAGGTAATTGTTCTCTAAATTTATCCAGTAATTTCACTAATGGATTTGGCCATAAATCTTGAAACCATTTTCAAATCTATTTCAATTTGATTCTAATTCGAACCCAAACCCGTTTAGATCTAATTTCTTCCTTAATTGAATCTAGGGTTTTCTATTGTTTTCTTCTCAACCAAATAGCATATCTAGATTCCAATTTCAATTATAGATTCAATCACAAGAGTATTCAGACACATCTAACAAACATAATGAAGATAGGAAGAGAAATAGTGTAAAGAGAATGTGCGAATATCATGAGTGCACCTGGACACTGATGCTAATCCGCCATGCCTCAGAAGTCCATATAAAATCCTTTCCTTCTCCATCATTCACAATCCCTCCAAGATCCAAGCCAATCGAATCCTCCAAGTGACTAGAGTTGCTTAGAGAAACATAGAAGCATGTAGGAACATATGAGCATATGAGCTTCTCCAATGCATGTAAGCTTTGAAGCTTCCATTTTAAGCTTGTAGCTTATAGCTTCCATTCAGCTTCCTTAAGCTTCTACTTCAGCTTGTCCAAACACACTAGGAGAGCCTCAATTTAAAAGCCTCTAAGATGCATCCAGATTGTCTCTAGAAACAACTAGAAGATAAGCATGACAACCAAGCATGAGTCTTCTCCAACCTTCTAGATAAGTCTTAAGGTTGTAGACACCATGTGCTCAAATAAAAATGCTAACTCCTAAGTGTAGACAACTTGTGCATTCTTAGAGTGCAAACTTCTGTGTTGTCTACATGACAACTCTCAAGAATTCGCAAACTCCTATGTGAGAAAACATTAATTAAATTAATATTTAATTTACTCTTTCCAATTTAATTTTATTTATTTATTAAATCTCATGCACTAACTTTAACAATTTCACTTTTCAATCTTAATATATTTATATTTTAATCACATGAATCTAGAATCTTTTAATAATTTAAAATATATTTTCCACTTTTAAATTTCATTTTCAAAACTTAATTTGCTAAAATATTTATTAGCTTTAATAATAATATTATTTAGTCATTTATTTAAAAATGGACTCCAAATATATTATTATTAAAATAAATATTGTCACATTCCAACTTTTAAAGTTTAATTATTTTATCTTCAAATTTAATTATTTTATTTAATTAATTTCTCAATTAATTAAATAAAATAAATATTAAAATATCATATTAATTTTTCATTAAATTAAACCATTAATTAAATCTTTTAATTAGACTTAATTAATAGAAAATACTTCAAAGACTCACAAGGTAAAAAATATGAAAATCCATCATAGCCAAAATACATACAAAATCAAATCAAAGGTTTAAATCACGAATTACGTTATCCAATGTATTCGGAGGGTACTCAACTCAGATACTTGTCTTAATTTTCCAATTAGGACAAATGGCTTAAAGGGTTGGGATTTGGACTTGAGAATTTATCTCCCCTCTCTTATCATTGAGATAGTGTGATAGGGTACGCTCATCTTGGCAATTCAGGGAGGTCGATACCTGGTACCTGCAACCTGCATAAAATCCATGCATGTACAAGGACAATATATACTAAACTAAACAGGCAATGGCAGGAAGTGGTGCATCGTGTAGATCCCAACTAGCAGGTGACTACGACTCCCTTCCTTAACCACATCAGACACGCCATACAAAAGCAAACACGCAAAGCAAACACGCACACCATACACATGCAAGTATGGGGTAAGTATCCATAATAAAACACATATGATAATAAAGCATCTTACTAATCATCATTAATAATTGAAAGCAATGTAATAATCATCATCAACAATTGTGAACACTAAAAATAACCATCATACATACATGAAATGTAGAGTTTAAGTAATCTCATCACATAATAAACTAAATCCATAGCACAATATCTGATAATATCAAAAGAATTTTGCTAACCAACAATATAAAACTAGCTCTAAAAGAGTTCAACAATGTTAGCAAAATGCGAACTAGGGGCAGGCACTACAACACACATGACTAAAATTTCTCACAAACTTCCTATCATAAGAGGAAAATCCATAAAAACTTATAACATCCCCTATATACCTTGGTATTGGCCATTCCAATATGGTCTTGACCTTATCAGGATCCATTATTATGCATCCATTAGAAATAAAAAATCTAAGATAGACTAATTTAGTTTTCAAAAACTCACATTTGTCTTGGTTGATCATCAATTTTTCTTGGTGTAGCCTTCTCAAGACCATCTCCAAATTCTTCATGTGCTCCTCCTTAGCCCTGCTAAAAATCAAAATGTCATGTAGATAAACAATTAAAAATTTACCTATGAAGTCTGCTAGCACTTCATTCATGAGCTTCATGAATGTGCTAGGTGTATTTGTAAGGCCAAAGGGCATTGCAAGCCACTCATACAAGCTTTCATTTTTCTTGAAGGTTGTCTTCCATTCAACACCAAGTCTAATTTTGATTTGATGGTACCTTGATTTCATATCCACCTTGGAGAAATAATAAGAACCTTCTAAATTGTCCAAAAAATCCTCAATCCAGGGTATGGGAAATATGTATCTAACTATTATCTTGTTGATAGCCCTAGAGTTAGTACACATACTCCATTTTCTAGGGTACAAAACAAGGACTTAAGCATTTCCTTATAAGCCCTTTCTCTAGTAAGTTTTGTATCTATTCAGCAATTTCTACATTCTAACTTAGAGTTATTTTATATGCTACCTTGTTGGGTAGATTAGCTCCTGGCATTAGGTCTATTTGATGATTCACATCCCTCATAGGTGGTAAAGCACTAAGAAATTCATTATCTACTATCACATGATACTTCTCGAATAATTGTTGCACTTCTTGAGGTACATTGACCTTCTCCTTAGTCTCTTCTCTTGGCTTCACTATCACTACACAAAAAACTCATTTTTCCTACTTCATAACTTTAAGGAACTCGTTTCCACTCAAAATCATTACACTAGACCCCACATGTTTCTCTTAATTATGTTCTATCAAAGGATCCATCTGGAACTTCTTACCTTGTTTAGTGATTATATAACTATTATTTTCCCTATCATGAATGACCTTTACATCATATTGACATGGATGTCCTAGTAGGAGGTGATAGGAATCCATAGGCATTATGTAAAATAAAATTGTGTTTTTGTACTCTCCTATTTCAAACTCCACCAAATTTTGACCATCCACCATTATTTTTTGACCCTTAATTAACCATGACACCTTATAGGGTGTGGTATGAGGTATCCTTATAAGTTTTATTTTGTCCACCATCTCTATTGATACTATGTTCTCTAAAGACCAAGAATCCACTATCACCCTATAGATCTTCTCATGTGACCTACAAGTAGTTTTGAACAAGATATTCCTTTGGAATGGCTTTGCAAAACTAGGAACTTTCAATAGTGTCCTCCTAAACATAAGATATTTTCCATCCAATTCTTTCCCTACCATTAAGATTGGTGAAGTGACACTTTGGGTGTCTTCTTCTTGTACTAATTAAGTTCTTCTTTTTCCCATGGATGAGGCGAAACCTTTTTCAGGATATCTACCCATGGTATGGCCCATGTGTTTGCAATTGTACATTTTCTAGTGAAGACTCAATTACCCCTGCCTTGTGACTAAAACTTACCTCTAGGAAGTCCTCTTCATTTGTATCCTCTCCTTTGAAATGTACCTTTACTTTGATTGCCTCCATTTTTATCTGTGGATTGAGTTTCTTCTAGTCTACTTGGGTTTTGTCCTCTTCCAAAGTTTTTGATAAGGTAAACAGGTTTTAAGGGGTCTTGAAACCTATAAGTTTAACAACAAGAAAGGCTGAAAATAAGCGAAAAAATGCCCAGCCAAAACATAAGCCTTACGGCTGAAAATAAGCCCAAAGGCCCAGCCCGAAACAACTGCCCACTAAAAAGGCCAGAGAACCAACCAGAAAAATAGAGACCAGACAAAAAGCCAAAGCCAGGAGAAACAAAAACCAAAGGACAGAGACCCAACCTAGCAGACTACTTCTCCATCTCGAGCATGGTCTGGGCAGCTTTGGCGCACTCTTGTTGCTCTTCTGCCTTATGATCCTGGGCGTTCGTCAAATCCTCTTCCAAAGTTACCCCTACCTTTGAATCCCCTATTGCCTCTTCCCCTTTGTTAAGAATCATGTCTCCTTCTATCCTTCTCCTCTAATCTCAATGCTAATTAAAAGCATTTGTACATGCTGTCAGGGGCCATCATACTGATCTCATCTTGGATTTCTTGCCTCAATCCATTGAGATACCTTGCTACTTTTTCTACTTCCTCCTCATGTCTCCTTTCCCTTAGACTCAACTTGTTTAATTCCTCAATGTAGGAACTTACTATTAGCTCTCTTTTCCTTAGGTTCTATAACTTCTAATACATTTTCATCTCAGAATCAATGGGCAAGAATTGTGCCCTCAACCTAATTTTCATCTTATCCTAAGAAACTATTTTCTTCTTCCCTAATTTAACCCTATCATCTTGCATCATATTCCACCAAACCAATGCTGACCCCTTGAGCCTAGCCTTGGCATAATTGAATCTCTTCTCGTCTGGCACTTCTTTATAATCGAATTGATTATTTATGGCCTCTAGCCAATCTAGTATCTCTTCTACATTCAAACTACCACTATAATAAGGAATGTGTTCCATACTATCTTTATTTATAGATTTGAAGGCATCCAAGAACACTTTCTAGCCCTTTTCCAACTCCACTCCTTTTCCTTTTTTAGATGTCTCTCCTATATAACTTTTATCTTCTTCCTCACCCTCATCTCCCCATTCAATGACTTTCATTTTTTCTTCTGCTAGATTGGACTTTTCAATAGTTCTTGGACCAAATCCACTATGGAACCCTTTCTCATTTCCTTGGATGACATACTGGTAACCTCTTGGCTCTCCTCCTCTTTAGAAATACACCAAATTTAAACGTAGTTCAAGCTTTGATACCACTCTGATGTAGAGGGTCGAGGATTCTAGGACTTAACTTCTACTACTAATGGTTTAACCCTTTGAATCATTCAATGGTTCCTTCCTTTTATGTCCTCTCCACCAACCTTGTCCTCCAAGATCCTCACTTCAACTTGCCTCCTAGGTATAGTTAGGTTGATGTAAGAACACTACCTTCTAATTTAGGAATTAGTCCTACTAGCCATTGTTTACCTTGTTCCTTCCCCTAGAATTTTAAACCCTTGCTTAGGATATTTCCCTTACAATTCTCATTCCCTTCCTGATGTTAAAGATACCTTCCATATCATTTATATCCCTTTCAAACACTTTTGGTTATGTTAGAAATCACTTAGCTATCACCGCCCACAAGTAGGGCTAATTAGGCCTATTTGTTTTAGGTATGTTTTCACTATTATGGTCAATTACTCAAAATTCTTCCACACAACCCTATGGAAAACCATATGATTATGAAAACTATCACCTAACACTTCAAGAATCCCAAATTATAGAGCTCCAAATCACCCACAACCCTATTTTCTATTAGGTCCTAGTTTTTAGGCTATCTTTTAGGCATCTAGACTAGTGACAATAGAATGCTTCCTAGAAGTCTTCAAACCTGATATCAACTCCTAAAATCACTTATTCCTTCAAGGGGAAATTCTAGGGCATCAATCCATTCCATTAAATTGGACATGTCAAATCACAAGTGTGCTCTTAAAATACATCTTCTCAATGTCTTGGCTCACCTACTCCAAGCAATTAGACTAGGGCATCACTCCGCAATCAGGAGATCAATTGAAAAGACAAAAAGGAAAACAAAAACACTATGTATAAGTCCTAACCTATCATTCCACAAAGTTTCATATAGTTTCAACTATGGATGATTAGGTTAGGGACATTCTAGTTACTACAACTCTATAAATGGGAATTACAGTCCATTCACCTAAAACACCATATAATCTTTCAAACATGGTTATGCAAAGAAGGTGAAAACTCTGTAAATAGAAGGAAAAACTCAGAAAAATGTCTATGTAGGTTGTTCACACATGTGGTTTGCAACTAAAATCCATTCTAACATCCTAAAATATTCATCCCATGCTCAAATACCCAAGCATGGGTGGTTACAACCACCCATTTCCTCATTTACAACTTTCTTACAAAAATTGAAAAAGTTGCTTGAGCAACTTTTGAGCAATTTTGCAAGTTTTGAACAATTTTGATTTTTAAGTGTTTTGGGCAAGTGGGTGCTCCTATACCTTTCCTATGATCTTATTTAGGACCTTATAGGAGACCAAGTACCTTAGTTTCTCAATCTTAGCAACTTTTGACCCACTTGATAATATTTGACAACTTTTTAACCTTATGACTGACTTTTGCCCTTACAAACAAATTGGGACAAGTTTGGATCTAAAGACCATTATATCTTATTAAACTCACACAGAGACTCTTAAAAAATCCTAAAAAACACCTAAACCAACCACAAAACCAAAAAGGGAGGTGCTCTGCACCAATACCTTTTGTAGAGCCTCTAGGTCTTCTATCCAATAACACAAGAAACTCTGCTACAAGCAACCATTGCTCCCCACCCCACCTTGGCTAGCTCACATCTAGTGGAGCTAGATTTAACATGGAGAAATATTTTAATTTCTAGGAATTCCTTTTGCTTTTTGGGCCTTGGGGGTGGATCTTTGGAATGTCACGTTGGAAAAAATTGCCAAAAAGCTCAACTATTATCTCACTAAGCTTCTCTTACTTGCTAGAAAATTCCAAATTTTCTCTAAAGTTTTAGCAGAAACTTATGTTTACTACTCATCATGTTGGGCCCTTTCTAGAGCCTCCTATGTTAATCTAAAAAATCTCCTCAAATATTTTCTCTAGACCTCAGACATGGAGCATGACTTCCACTAAGTTGATTGGGATTACTATTGTTTTCCTAAAGAGTTTGGTGGTTTGGGTCTTATTTCCATTCAAAAGAAAGGTATTTCCTTGTGTGTTAAGTGGATCCTTAGAGCTCTTATTGGGGATGAAGCCTACAAAATTCTCCTTCATCATTACATCTCCTCTAGTTTTCCCACCCATCAGTTGACATAGAAGGGGATAAGATTTCATACCCTTCTCATCACCTCTAAACTTGTACACATTCAAGGCTCTTTTGTGGTTAAGAGCATATGGAAAGCTTGGGAAGCAGTCAAACCATAGCTTATTTGGGTGGTAAATGGATTTAGAGATGGGATTTTCTTGAACTAGCACAACCTGTGGTGGTCACCCCTATTTTCCATTAATAATGTCCCCCTAGCTAAGGCTCAAGGTGTCAGTGCTCTGCATTTTTTAAAACATGGCATCAAGATAGCCAAGGATGTTTTCCCTAGAACTACTATGAGTATGAGATCTTGGGATGACATGCAGATCTCATTCTATCTATCTCTCCTAGCTTGACACACTTTTGGTTTACTAGTCTCCACCTTTCCCTCTCATTTGCTTCACAAGATCAATATCTAGTTCATCAAGCCTTGGTGGGAGGGCTAGAAATAGCATATGTGCACTCTTTTTAATTACAAGTCTAAGATGGGCTTTATGTGGTTGGTGCCTCACTTGCATATGGTTGAGATTCTCAACCAGCACTAGCATCTCTACTCCACAATTTTTTTCTAGAGATACAGGTTTAATACTATTTGGAAAGCCATTACTAAGCCAAAGATTGCACACTTTTCCTAGTGTGTCATCTTCTAGGATTTTCTCTTGGGTCCTTGGCTCAAGTATCTGGGTATTCCTAATCCTTAGTGCCCATTTAATGGTCAAACAAGGTCTTTCCTGCATATCTTTTAGGCTTGTTGTAGAGCTCAATAGTATTGGCTTTGGATTCATGATTTCTTCATACCCTTTAGGCTAGAGCCTTTCTCCTAGCATATGATTATTCTTGAGTACTCTAATAGAATTCCCTTTAAGTTTTCTTAGATTTGGCATGATTTTAGGTTGGAGATTTTGTTCACTTTATGGAAAGATAGAAATGTTGTGCTTTTCACTCACACTTTTCTTGATATCAATATTTGTATGTATACTAAAGCTTGCATATATAATAATGTGTTGGTCTAGATTCAAGTACAAGCCAAAAAAGTGGCTTTGGAGGTGGTCCATGTATAGGAGTTTCTTAATCATTGAAGAAATGCTTTGTGTATGGTTTTCCTAGTTTTGCTGGATTCTACTTTGGTGGAGCATACTTTGTCTTATGGGCATTTTCGAGGGTGCAACTCTTCGGCCTACCACTTGTAGATGCTTCATTCCCAAGCCCCGTTCCACTCTCCTACTGGCTAGGATGTTTAGTGATGCCACTCAACTTCTGTACGATGTGGTTTTGGGTGGTCCCTAGTTACTCTTCTTGCTGCTACTCCTACCTCTATTGGTTGGCTGACTCCTCCTACCTTTGATCCTAAGTGGTCCTTCTCTTGCCAAGATCTATCCATTTTTCCTCCCAAGGTAGAGGGAGAAGAAAAATATGATAAAACGATTGCTAAAGATGGCTAGGTTCCACTTGAACCTCCTATCGACCCTGCAGATCATTGGGGTTTTAATGATAGACAAGACCCTCCTCCCTCGATTGGCATTGCTCTGGCAGCCTGAGGCTTTTTTTTTATGAATAGTTTTTGATTTTTTTCCTAATGCTGAGTGGATTCTCATGGGGTGATCTTATATCTCCGACCCTTTTTTTGTGAATATGTAACTTTTATATTTTAATTTAATAGAGAAGAGACTATTCATAAAAAAAAGACCAAGATGTACAAGGAGGTGTCAAGGTTGAACAAAGATAGCTTTTCCCTACATGGAAAAGTTTGATGAGACTGTACAAGAATTAGAGATGGTGTAATACATTTTTTGGACAATGCATATGTGGAGATAATAATTCTTCCTCTGATAGCTCAATAGTTGAAAGAGAAACAAGACTGCAACCAAGCTATGTTGGAGATTGCATCATACCCAAGCTATGTTGAGTTGGAAGATATTAAAGACTACAATACTACTAAGAAAATGTGGGATACACTCCAAACAATCCAAAGAAGAGACAAGAATGTCTTGAGGGAAAAATCAGAGAGCTTGAGAGGCAAGTTTGATGAAATGAGAATGATGTCCAATGTAAGAATATAGTTTAGTATTGTAGGAGAATCAAATAAGTTTTAAATTACATAAGGGGAGCACATGGAAACATTGATGATGAGACTATAATAAGAAAGATATTGAGAACTCTACATCCTATTTATGCTATTAGGGTTTATGCAATACTATAATTGAGATGTACTCCTGGTAATGACCTAACTTTAGAAGGTGTGATTTGAAGGCTTACTTCTTTTGAGAGGTCAAATTTTTTTAACTTCACCCCTACCACTTTTGAATATTCTTCTAAGTCACAATTGATTCTTAGCAAGAAAGGAAAAGGAAAATATGTGAAAAGAAACAAAGATGTTTCTGATGATGAACTTGATAAGCTTGAAGAAATGATGGCTAGAAGACTTCCAAGAGGAAGAGGAAAATACAAAGGTAAACTTCCTATAATATGTTTTTTATGTAACAAAATTGGTCACATTTCTACAAAGTGTCTTGATAGAGAAGACATGGGTGAAAAGAGGGAAATAAAATACAAAGGAAGAAGAGACGACTGAGACAACAAAAGAAAAAAGGACTACAAAGAAAAAGGTAAGAAATATTGCTACATTGATGAAGAAGAAATTGATAATGAATTTGGAAGTAATGATGAAGAATTTTTCTATGTTTCTATAAAAGAAGATTATGATGAAGATGATAAAATTGCATTAATCTCTTATGTGAACAAAAGTGCTAGATGGATAATTGATAGTGGTTGCTCAAATCACATGACTAGTGATAAGAGTAAATTTGAAACCATTGGACCATACAAGGGTAGCTATGTTAAGTTTGGTAATGATGTGCCATATATTGTGAAAGGTAAAGGGTAAATACAACTGACTAATAAAATCAAGTGTGATAATGTTTATTGGGTTAAAGGACTTAACTATAACTTGTTGAGTGTTTCACAGTTAAACAAATCATGATACAGAGTTGAATTCCATCACAAGAAGGCAAAAATATTTGATGTTGATGGTGAACTGATTGAAAGTGGTGATCAAACTAAATGTAACTTATTCTATCTGGATTTATCTAATGGGGCATGTTTATTTGCACAATATGAAGAAAATTGGTTATGGCATAAGAGGTTATGTGATGTAAATTTTGATAATTTGGTTATAGTAAGATGAAAAGAGTAAGAGGATTTCCAATACTAAAGAAAATTGATAATGTTGTGTATAAACAATGTTAGGAAAAATGATAAATTCTAGTTTCAAGAACAAGAATATTCATTTGATGATATTTTGGAATTGGTTCATATTGACCTTTATGGAGCTATCGATATTCAAAGCTATTTTGGAGACAAATATTTCATCCTATTTGTTGATGACTAATCTAGGATGATGACTGTGATGTTTCTTAAAGAAAAATATGATGCTTTTCAATTGTTTAAGTGGTATTTAGCTAGAGTTGAAAATGAAACATGAAAGAGTCTAAAGTGATTGAAATCTAATAGAGGTAGAGAATTTATTTCCAATGAATTCAATATATTCTACAATCATAGAGGAATCAAAAAGTAGATGTCAGCACCTAGGACCCCTCCCTAATATGGAATAGCTGAAAGGAGAAATAGATCAATCATAGACTATGCTAGAATGCTAATGATGGAGAAAAATGTATCACATAAATATTTGAGAGAAGCTGTAAGTACAATACTTTATACTTTGAATAGACTGCAAGTGAAGAAAGGTAAAAATATTACACCCTTGGAATTGTGGTACAGATATGCACCCAATGTGAAATATTTTAAAGATTTTGGAAGAATATGCTATATGCTAAACTATAATAGACATGGAAAAATTGATGCTAAAAGTGATGAAGGCATATTCCTAGGTTATTCCACTAAGAGAAAATGTCATAAGTATTTGAACTCTAACATTAATAAAGTTGTGGAAAGTGCAAATGTGAAAGTTGATGAACATTTAGAAAAGAATGAGTTTTAATGCAAGACATAACCAAAAGACTACAACACATTCATATATGTGAAATAAGGTGCTCCCTACACCCCACCTGAGCAAGAGAAAAAAGCTACAAATTAGCAACAAAATAGGAATGTTGAGTTGCAATAACCAATTGCCAAGAAATAGACTATAGATGCTAAGCAATAGAAAAATAATGCTGAGATACATGCAAAAGGAGAAAAACATCAAGAAGATAATGCCAAGAAAGAAAAACCTAAACCATAACCATAACCAAAAAGAGAAAATGAGCTTGAAATTATTTTTCAAGATGAACCAGTAGAAGAAGAAAGATGGAAATAAAATGTACTAGAAAAGTATGTGAGAAGTCATCATGCACTTGAGAAAATCATTGGAGATAAAGAATCTCATGTTATGAAAAGGAAAAGATTCATAAGTGATACATGTTTACTTTATGAGTTTGAGCCCAAATTAGTAAAAGATGTTTTGGAGAATGAGGACTAGATTCAAGCAATGAATGAAGAAATTAAGAACATAGAGAATAAAAAAACATGGACATTGGTATCTAGACCTAAGGAAAAAAATGTTATTGGAACTAAGTGGGTATTTAGGAACAAGCTAAATCAAAAAGTTGAAGTCACAAGGAATAAAGCTAGACTAGTATGCAAAGGATATGCACAAAAAGAAGGAATTGACTATGGAGAAACATTTTTCCATGTTGCAAGATTAGGAGTTAGAATACTACTTGCATATTTTTCTAATAAAGGATTTAAGGTATATGAAATGAATGTCAAATATGCATTTCTAAATGGAATACTCAAAGACAAAGTCTACATTGAACAACCAAAAGGATATATTGACTCTAGCAAGAAGAATATGGTATATAAGCTACACAAGGCTCTATATGGTATGAAACAAGCCCCTAGAACATGGTATGAAAGGTTGCAAAATTATTTGGTGAAGATTGGATTTACTAGAACTAATGATAATAATAATATATACTTGGAGACTAGTAGTAACAATGAGGTAATGTTATCTGAAATATTTGTTAATGATATCATATTTGGAGGAAAGGAAGCATTATGCAAATCATTTGCAGATAAGATGAAGAAGGAATTTTAAATGTGTATGTTTGGTGGGATCAAATTATTTGTTGGTTTATGTTGGTTAACAATTTGTCTTCCTTAATTTCAATAGCTTATACCTTGATTCTTAATGTACCCAATAGTAAATGAAAAAAAAAGTAGTTAACAAAAGAATGGGTCAGTGTCGTAATCTATCAATGACCCCTAAATTGAAAGGTATAACTCCCTTTAAATCCAAAATTTGCAATGAATGTGTTTTTTAGGTTTTTGGGGTGTGCTCTTAGCCAGAGAGTAGGAGAGGTAGAACTATATTGCTTAAAACTTCAAATAATTTAGGTGACTTTCAAAACTAACTCCTAAAATGCAATCTATTCTATTTGAAATGGAAAATTGAAACCATGCAAGACTACCTACCACAACATGAGGGGAGAGAGAGAGAGAGAGAGAGAGAGAGAGAGAGAGAGAGAGAGAGAGAGAGAGAGAGAGAGAGAGAGAGAGAGAGAGAGAGATTGATTTGGCGATTCCTAGATTGCTAGAATAATTGAAATGTGACAATACTTGGATTGTCCCCTTTTTAGCTTCTTAATTAATCAAATCTTGAGTTTCTCATGCAAGCTATTAAAAACACATGAACTAACATGTACATCACAGGGGAATAAAGTACTAAGAAAAGTAAAGCTACAATCCACTAAGATGAAAGGAATAACACCAAGTTTATTTGCAACCTTTCAATTTTTATTTACAACACATTCATTCCAAGTGTTATACAACAACTAAATGAACAAAAAAATTAAAATTTAGACTCAAATTCACACATAGTATTCCTAGCTACATGGGTTCACCCACAAAATAATTTTTTGATCTAACTAACTTCACAAGAAGTTACATATATAGGCCTCTCTAGAATAGCCAGTTACACTTGATGATTACATTAGAGATAATCTTTGAACAAAGGAAGCTAAAAATAGGACTTGACTGGTCATCATCCATTAAAGATTTTAAGCCTCCTACCAAAAATGATTACAAAAGAGAATAAGAAAAAGGAAGAGAGAGAGAGAGAGAGAGAGAGAGAGAGAGAGAGAGAGAGAGAGAGAGAGAGAGAGAGAGAGAGAGAGAGAGAGAGAGAGAGAGAGAGAGAGAGAGAGAGAGAGATGTCTAAGAGAATAATAGAGCATCAAACTTTCTTAGGGGTCACAACCTTAGCTCTAAATGCTTTCATTGTATCTATTACTTTATCTAGTTCCTCGACACCTAGGATTATGATGTTATTAGCTTGAATAATCTAGTAGTCATGCATCTTTGTCATCTCTTCCACTCTGGTGATCTCTAATATGAACTTTTCTGATGCTCATCTTAGGATGAAATCTACTACTGAAAGCTCCTAGATCCTTGATACTTGGAAGTTAACTAGATTAGTGATCTCATCAAAAAATGCTAGGAATTTGGCTTTCATTCACTCAATGTCCACCAATTAACTATTATTGGATACGTATGATTCCATATCCAACACCTTTAAGTATTCAAAAATATTTTCAATGACCTTCTACACTAGATAATGCACATCCTTAAGATCATTTGCTGACCTTACACAATTTTCTACTATAAACTCCAATGATCGCTTCCAATGAAGTAATGTTTCTTGACTTTTTTTTAGGATCTCTTGGGTCATGGTGATGCTAGTCTTCATATCTATCACCTCTTGCAACAAGGACAATTGCTCTGTTAGTTTCTTTGATTCTTTGTGCATGGTTATTTCATGACTATACATTGCTTTCCTTAACTTAATACTATCTAGCAACATATTTCCAAGATTCTCAATGAGAGGGGGACCTTGAGCCTCCATTTATTCAATCCATAAGTGGCTAATGTAACAAAATTTCCTTTCCTATTGTAGCTTTAAAATCAAGTTCTTGTTCTCTTCTGCACTTGGATTAAATGTATTGGTAGAAGTGCATCCAAGAGCAGCTCTAATCTAGGCCATTAATTTTTTATTTGAGGCCTTGAGTACCTATTTCTCTTCCCTTAAATCTTCTAGTCTATCCTCTATCTTTTTATTGGATGATTTCCATATATTAACCATGTAGTAATGCATAGGAATACCAATGTTGATCATTTTGATTTGAAAGCCATTGGTAGTGAGCTCATGAAACTTGCCCACTTTTTGAGGTTCTACTATCTCCATCAACATATGACTAGTAGAGGGATAAGTGGTCAATGCTACTAATGATTTCTACTTCTTCATCTTCTTTGATTGTGGTTGAGATGAAGTAGCTTGTGTGATGAGGTCCTTGGATGGGGCAACTTCCTCATATCTATGCTTTTTCTGATCAATGGTCTCTTCCAGCCATGACTCAGTTGAGAGGACATTTATCATAGACTGAAGGGTTGTAGGATCAAAGAGCTTCCTTTCCAATAGGGGTGTATGCTTACTTTGAGTGACAATGGGGAAAGTAGTCACTTTAGTAACTGAGAGGGACAAGGTATCATCATATAGAGATGCATCTTGTTCTTGACCATCCATGGGATTGATTTCACCATCAAGATTGATGACTATGATAGGGAAGAAGGCTTGCCCACTAATTTTTCATGCTCCCTCTTTTTATCTTTCCTCTTATCTACAACTTTTCCCATGTCTAGGAGAGATCATCCTCCATAAGTAGGGGTAATCTAGACATTCTTCTCTAGAGGTTGATCACCACCCATACTGATGGATTGGGTTGGGTCTACTGATGTTGAAATGGCATTGGTGGTAGAGGTAGCTACAGCTAACTTAGTAGCTCTAGAAGCTACTCCACTAGTAGAGCTTGTACTTTCCATTATTTTATTTCTTGCCCTATTTCACTCTGTTGGTAAATAGATTATTTTTTTCTTTTACTCTTTGGATGCCCAATATTTGTGAACAACAACTGATTAAAATAGTTGGGAAGTTTTTACTAAGTGACTCAACTCCTTCTGAATTCTTAAGTACATCTCCCTTTTGTATTTATAATTTGCAATGAGTTATGTTTGTTCCTAATTTTAAATAGGGTATGTTCTTAAACAATGAATAGGAGAGGTGAACCAAGTTAGGCCTAAATAGGAACTAACTAAGGCAAGAATTTTAGTTTTAGGATTAGTCAAATTTGTGGATTCACACATCTTATAAACTTGCAAAGTTTAACAATTCAAAAATGAGTGCTATCTACAAATAAATTGATATTAATAAGATTCTAATTCTAGGAATGGAAAGGACTAATTTTAAAGAAAAGCATGGAAAAGAATCTCTTTTGAACTTCCAATAACAATACTATTATCTTAAGCTCATTGTTTTGAAATAGGGGAATAAAACTGCTCATTCCTTGATTCAATTCAAACCAAAGGAGAAACATAAAACTAATATAGAAACAAATGGAATAGAAAATGATTGACAAAAAATACCCTCAAATTGTCTTTGCAACATCAAGTATTTCACACCAAAAATTAGCCAACCCTTTATTATTACTTCATTTTAGTACATATAGGATTATGAGATAACCATTAGAAAATGGGATTTAAATTGGTTCATCTCCTCAAAATTGACAAATGGAAAGAAGCCAATTTTTAGTTACAATCATTACATCAAAATATGAAAGGGTGGGACAAGAATCACTTTGCCTTCTTTCCTTTTTTGGACTTCGCCCTATAGGCTTTGGTGCCAACAATGATTGGGATCAACTCCTCATGTCTATGACCATGAAAATTAGTATATCTCAAGAGCCACTTGGAATGCTCTCTGGCTAGATCTTTGATAGTATTCAACCACTCCTGTATTTCCTCCATAGCCACATGTATACACTTACCATGTTTTTGGAGCTTAGACACTCTGTTCTGGTGATAAGAAGATTTCTTTGTTAATCTATCTAGATAGTTGAAGAAATTATTTTACGTGACTACCACTCCAATTATCCATTTATCTTGTCCACTAGCCTGGAAATCTGTATGTAGACCTCTTAATAACTCATAGTCTCTATCTTGATCCTTTTTAACTTTAGCTTCTGTTTCCTTAAATCCTTCTTTTGCTACTAGGATCATTTTAGATTTGAATTGCATGCTTTGTAGCCATTCAAATAAGGGTTCACCTCCGCTAGGCAAAATATTTGCCTCTACAGCTTCCTTAGCCTTCATGTGAATGATCATCTTCAACAAGGAAATGCAATCTTCACTTTTGGATTTCTCTATTTCTAGTGTAGCTTAGTTAGCTGAGATGTTATCATTCTCTATTTCAAGCCTCAATACTACATTGTCAATTTTCTCTATGATTGCAAGTCCCTCAAACTTGAGTTTTCCACTCCATTCTCTACCAATTGTTTGAAGTGCTTATCTTCCTATAACTGGGAGATGATAACTTGAATGTCAGTGGCTGTAGGATCACTAGTAGTTGACATTCCTAATATGCTCTCTAGTGGGGTGACTAATTTCTTGATGAAATAATTAAGTTCATGAATCTCTGTGTTCATTCTAAATTTATGTAGCTTAAGACTTTTGAGTTGTCCTTCTATCACATCATTTGTTTTGACTTCCATAGGCCCAACTTAGTGTCATGTCTAACTTCTTCAAGATTGATACAATGTAAGTGAAATCTTCTATAGACATGTCTTCAATCCTCCCTCCTTAGTGGGCTTAGCAATCTCCATAGTCAGATGCCCCGTGTCAAGATCTTGTCAAGGAATTGAGAAGGTCTTTTGCTTCTTGACTTTACTCGATGCTAATCTAGAATAGATAACTAGAGATAAAGTTTCTTTATTGGGAACTCCCTATTCTTTCTTATTCCTCTTTCTATCTAAGGCATCTTCCAACCATGATTCTATACCAAAAACCTTAGATGCAGTCTCAAGTGTGCCTACATTGAACATCTTTCTTTTGACTGGGCTCAATGTGTTCATAGCTAAAGAGAAAGGATTCTTTGGAATCTATGAAATGCATTTTGAAGCTTCAAAACCTTTCTCTATTTTTTTTTGTTTTCTTTGTGGCTTCATTGGACTCAGTATACTTGTTTTCACTACTTCCACCATCTCCAAGATCCACCACTTTTAATTGGGGACTACTTGGTAGAAGTAGTGCTATATTCATAGAAGGGATCATACTACTATGGGGTGAGAGGTCTACTATGACTATGCTATCTTTCAATTCCTCTATCTTCTTCTTCTTAGCCTCTATTTTAGTTCTGATTACCAACACTAAACCATCCTAACAAGTTTTCTTAAGGGTGATATTCTTGTCAGGAGGTTGGTCACCTCCACTAGCCAATTAAGCAGGCTCTTTTATGATAGGAAAGCTTGTGCCCGAGGCACCACTTTGGGAAGAGGAGGCTACAACTACATTTGGAGATGCTTGGGTGGTTGTACCTTTTCTCCTACTTCATCATGCCATGGTCCATTTGACCCACTTTTTGGTCCTCTTGTAGATTTGAGCCATCATTACATCTAGCTCCTCCCCAATGTCTTCATAAGGTTCTGAGCTTATGGGATTGTTTATAAGCTTATTTAAGTAGGTGTTGCCATACATATTTTGGCTTTCATCTTCCACCCCTTCTACATCAATGTTAACTTTTTATATCTTCACCTGATCAATTGTTAGTCTGGTGAAGGCTCAATCATGACTCTCAAACTCATCCTTGCAATTGTCCTAGTAATATTCAATAGTGGTGATATGTTTTATCACACTTCCTATCTAAAATACATCCTTGGCATACCCATTTGAGTTGAATATGGGCCTTAGGACTTTATACACGTCTAGCACATACTTATTCTCAAATGCCTTCAACATGTTCTTGGTGTTGGAGTGGGAGTCACATCTGAAAGAACCCACCTCCATGGGAAATTTGTACCCTGTCTCCTTCAAGCTCCTACTCAATATGTTCACTTGAAGGGCTTGCCACACAACCCCAATCAACATGAGCATGTCACTAGGATACCTTGGTAGCTATAAGGGGAATCTATTGAAGGCTACAAGATGCAAATAAGAGAAAGATGATAATTGAATGGAATAACTCCCAAACTAGCTGATAGTGGCCATTGCTCTAGGATTGAATGTCCTCTCTGGACATCCTTGTAGCTCACTACAAATCCTCATAGTAAATGTATCATTTACTTTCACATACTCTGCATAACTATTTTTTAACTATAAACTTGGATAATACTCATAAGTTTTCATATCATTAGTAAAACTCTCTAGTCTTGGGAGGCCTAGCCATAGTTACAATGAGGCCAACATATAAATCAGGAAAGAAGACATATAGAACATATTATAAAATTTATGCTCAAAGAGCATTGGATATAATTTCACTTACCTCTTGAGCCCAATCAATTTATTGAGTGTTAGAGGAAACGACTTTTACTAAAAAGAAATACTACTCAACAAAATTCAAAGTTTCTATCTCACCTTTCAACCTATATACGAAAACCAAAATATCAATAATCCATGGTTTGAGGTTGGTCCCAAAAAAGGTTTTAGTAACTTTACTCTTAGCACCTCGTGGTTTTTGTAACCATGTCTATATGATTTCTTTCCTCAAGATCATCTTCTTTATGGACAACTCATAAACAAATCCTCCAAAGGTCAAGTCTAAGAATTCTTCCTTCTCTGGTGCACAAAGGCAATTTACAATAGATTTCCTGTCAATTGAAATTAAAACTATATCACCACGCAATACAATTTTCCTTGTCTTCAGGTTGTTATGATGTATGCACTCGTAAATCAACTCTAGGGCTTGAACTACAACTAGAAAACTAGCTACTTCAACTAACCACATCCTCAAAGTTTCCCAGTGATGGGGTGAATTCTTTTAGAATTTACTAGCTTTTGAAAATCCTCCATGTTGTAGAAGTGAAGAGAAGTGTTTGTGAAATTTTGCAATTAAGATTTGATTCCAATCAATCCATCAAAAACTATGGACCTGGTTGCCATGATTTTGAGAACAAGATTTGAATTGAAGAGATGCAAGGAATAATGAATGCAATAATCATTAGTTTTCAAAAAGCTATGCAAATTAATAGAATAATAGTTCAAAGAGAAAGTGGTAGCTCATTCAATTGTTTATGATTCTATATATGAGAGCCTTGATTCATCCATTGTTCTTCAAAATTTGTGCCACACATATGGAATTTAAGGAAATACCCATTGAGTAGTAAATGTGAAAGCTCAATGCACCATTTAGGGGTCTTTTCACTATTCTATTTAACTCAACGGTAACTTTTGCTAAACATGTTTCTTACTTTTCCAGTTCTCTTAAGTTTCAAAAAGTTACCATCATGTTATGCCACAGGAGAAAGTCTACCAATTGAGATCCTGACTATCATTTCTTTTCATAATGGTTTGATTCACCTTAGTATCATTCTAAGATGTTCTAAATATGACTTGTGAATCCAACTTGATCACTAACATGATTTTCCTTTTAAATTAGGGAAATTATCCTCATGGGTTGAAAAGTCACTGAGGAGAAGACAATTTTTGTTTCTTTGCTAATGTTTCCTTTTTTAGTTGGATTTTGGACAATCCCCCTTCTTGAAGTAAAAAAATGTTTAAATTACGTGTGAAGAAATTTTTGAGGACCAATTAGCATCTCTTTTCAGTCCAAACTTCCTTTTTAGAAAACTAACTTCATGGGTTGAAATGGATTTTGGACAATCCTCCTTCTTGAAGTAAAAAAATGTTTAAATTAGGTGTGAAGAACTTTCTGAGGACCAATTAGCATCTCTTTTCAGTCCAAACTTCTTTTTTAGAAAACTAACTTCATGGGTTGAAAACCCGCCGAGGAGTTAGTTTTCAATTTTCCACTGAGAATAATTATGTGGGCCATAATGAAACTAAACCATATTTGGGAGTTATAATTGTAAATGAAACATTGATTGTCTACATGATGCCTTGTTACTTGCATGTTTTTGATGCACATGCATCATTTAGTGCTCTTCATAGGAAATCATCCTTATGGGTAGGAAACCCACCAAGGATTTCCAATTTTTGCTAGCATCAATTTTTCAAACAATGATAAATCGTAAACATATATAGAATGTCATTGATCTTTGAATGAGTGAAATGAATCTCTATTAGACTAGGCACTAACCTACTCATAAGATCACTTAGCAAAAAGGAAACCCACTCGACTATGAATGAGGAGAGGGAGAAAAAGGGAAAATTCGATAGAGATTTTCCTAACTTAAAGGTACTTAGATCTAGACTCTAATGAGACTGAAACTACACTCTTTCACTTATACACAAGAAATCACTTTTGCCAATCATTTAGAAAACAAAATGTATGACAACAACTAGCTCTGTTTAGGGACTTGTGCAAGCTACTTCCAAGAAAGGAATCAAAGATCTTTGGTTTCATAAAATTAAAAGGTGGCTACACAACAAAAATAATGCAAGAAAAGAAAGAGAAATCTAACTAGGAAAAATAGAAAGGGGAACTAAACATAACTATAGTACAATATAGGGGTTACCTATTTTCAATTTGAAACTTCATAGAGCTTCAAATCTTGACCATTTTAGGTCAAGGGTAGTACTTCACCATTCGGATATGCTAACTTGAATGAGTTATTTTCAAAAGCATGATGAATATTGAATGGGCCTTTCCACAGAGTATCAAATTTCTTGTGGATGCCCTTTGGTGCCTTTTGCTTATCCCATTGTAGTACAATATCTCCTACAATAAAATTTTGTGGCCTTACCTTGTTGTGAAACAAGTTCTTTACATGCATATGATGCTGTGTAATGTGATCCACAATTTCTTCTCTTTCTTCTTTGAGCTTTCTTAGGTACAAGATCCTCTTCTCCAGTTTGTCTTTATAGATGTCATCTTCAATAACTATCCTTAGTCTACTTGTAGCCAATTCCAAGAGTAAAAGGAGAGTAGCTTCTATTCCATTAACTAGTTCAAAAGGGGAGATACAAATCACCTTTTTTGGGGTCACTCTATCTTCCCAAAGTAGTTTATGAATCCTTTTGTGCAAAGTTTTCTGATTGTCTAACACTAATTTTTTAACAATTTTTATCAAGTTTTTGTTGCTAGATTTAGCTTGACCATTCCCTTGTGGAAAATAGTCAAATGAGTGACTAACTATTAGGCCATGCTCACAAACAAAACTTGTTAATTTCAACTAAAGAGAAGTATGTTGCATTATCCATTATTAGTTTGATGGGTACACCAAATATAGCTAGTATATTCTCCTTGATGACCTCGCAAACTACTTTGGAAGCAATTTTCTTGGTTGCTTTTGCCTCCACCCATTTGGTGAAGTAGTCAGTGCCAATGAAATCAAGACCCCATTTCTAAAAGGACCTTCAATAATCATAGGTCTGAGAGGTAATGCGACTAATTGAGGTCTATCCATGAACATTTTACATTTTTCACATTTTGACACCTAGTAGTAGGCACCCCTAAACATGTTAGGCCAATAATAACACTGTCACAATATTTTGAAAGTAGTGACTGAGGATGAGAAATGTTTGCCACATGCTTCATCATAAAATGTTTTCAACAATATTTCTTGTTGTTGTTTATCTATACACTTGAGAAAAGTACCATATATATATCTTTTGAATAATTTATCATCCCAGATCACACACTTGGTGGCCTTTAGCTTGAGGTCTCTTCTTTTCTTTTGTTGTCATCCCTTCAGGACATTCTCCATATGTTAGGAGAAAGTGATATTCTCAAACCAAGGGTCTTGTAGACCCACAACCATGACTAATTGTTTCTCTTCTGGCTCTTTAGTAATTCTATTTTTTGCAATAGCCTTACATAGGGAATTACCTCTTACTATCTTTGTGGGCTTGATTTTAATTTCATATTCATGTGTTTTTGATACCCATGTTCCTTTAGTAGTGCACCCTACATCTTGTTGAGTCAACACACTCTTTACTGCTATGTTATGTACATGAACCATAAAGTGTGAATTCAAGATATAAAATCTGAATTTTTTTAGAGCTTTAACCATTGCAAAGGCATGTTTTTCAATTTGAGAATATTTAAACTCATGACTCTTCAAGAGAATGCTCATGAAGGCAATAGGGGCTTGTATTCATTCCTTGTTATCTTGCATGAGGATGGCTGACATGGTGTGTTTAGAAGTGTAATAGTAGATAATGAAATCTAGCTTATAGTTTGGATGACATAATATTTGAGCATTAACAATAGTAGTCTTTATATTCTGGAAGGCTTTTTTTCTACCTCATTCCATTTAAAGCCTAAATTTCCCTTCATCATATCTACAATACACTTAGTGGTTTTTGTAAAGTTAGGCACAAACCTTCTGAGGAAATTCACTTGTCTAGAGAATGATTTAAATTCTATTTTACTTATAGGTATACTTAACCTTCGAATGACTTTAGTTTGTTCAAGATTGATTTTGACAATTAGCTTTCTTTCTATTAAGTAGAAAACAAATTTCTTAGGATTTAGTGAGATCCTATGTTGTCAACACCTTTGTAATACCTTTTTCAAATCTTCTATGTGGTTTTTTCTCTTCTTTGAGAATATAGTGAGGTCATCTAGGTATATAAAAATAATTCAATCTTTTAAGTCAGCAAAAAGATTTACTTATACATTTCTAAAACATGGCACCAACATTGATGAGGCTCAAAAGCATTCTATGATATGTGAATGTACCCCAAGGGTGGTGAAATCTGTCTTGTGTTGATCTTTCTCTTCTAGTTCTACCTAATTGTATCCCAAGAAACCATCGAGCATGGACATCATTTCAGCTCCAACCACTATTTGTAGAAGATAGTCCATGTTAGGGAGAGCATAATTATCCTTTAAAGATGCCTAGTTTAGATTTCTAAAATCTACACATATCCTTATTCCTCTATTCTTCTTTCTAACTAGTACTGTTATTTCTACCCAGGTAGAGTGATGAATAGGATAAATAATTCTTTCCTTTAGCATCTTGTCGACTTCCTAGAATATAGTGTTCACTACTTTTAGATTATAATTTCTTTGCTTCTGCTAGAAATGAGTTCTATCTAGTTTTGAGGGAATCTAATGTCTCATTTTCTTGTCTTTGTAGCTTTTCAAATCTTATGTTTCACTTTCTTGTCTTTGTAGCTTTTCAAATCTTCATAACTCCAAGCAAAAACATCTTTATATTCTATGAAAATTTGTTTGGTGGCTTCCTTCTCCTTAGATGAGCAAAACTTTACAATATTGATCATTTTGGGACTTTGCATGTCTCCAATGTTCACTCCTTTGTACTCACCAATAGTAGGCCCCTTTTCTATCCTCTTTTTCTTTATGTAGGTATTATGCCTATTAAATAATTTTTCCAATGATATAAAGTATGGGGGAAGAATTTTTACCTTGTAGTTAAACTTTATCAGTTTGATCTTCTTTTCACTTTTGGTGAAGGTCTTCTTAATTGATTTCACTAGGACGATCCTCGCAAGTAGCTTTGGAATTTTATAAAAATAGTTGTAGACTCTTGTCATCTTCAAACACTTGCCAGGCCTCTATATTATTAGGAACATAGGCTTTGTATACAATTTCCACTTGGTACTTTTTGTCCTTGAATTTTAGGCGAGGGAGTAACAAGGAGGCAGAAATAGCTAGTGAATCTACTTTAGAATTCATATCTATTGGCACTAATTTGATCGTGAATGCATCTAGATGCTTTATTTCAGCCCATACCTTCTTTTTGTAATTCTTCAATTTATGGTTCTTTACAGAGTACTATCCTTTGATCTATTACACAATGAGCTTTGCATCACCCTGAGCTTCCACGTTCTTTATCCCCTTTTCCTTCATAGCTATTATCCTAAGTAATAGATTTTCATATTCTTCTATGTTATTTGTATTCCTAAATTCTAGTTTGAAAGCCATGGGTTTGGGCTTTCCTTTAGGAGATATCAACACTACACCTGCACCAAACCCAAATGAGGAACAAATTCCATCAAAATCCAATGTCCATATGGACAATGATTCTTCCTCTTCACCAAGGATTTGATTTCCTAGGTCTTTCACTTCTTGATCATTTTAAACATCTTTAGTAAATAACATGTAGTTATTGAATTCTAATTCTTGGTAGAGAATCTAGGCTTTGGGATCATCTGAATTTAAAAATGTAAGTTTCCCTTTCTCTTTAGGTTCTAACTTAACCTTATTGCTTCCTATGGGTATGACCACTTGAGGGAAATCCAATTTTATTTCTCCTTGCAAATCTCTACAAAAACTTCTGCTTAAGAGCAGGCCATAGCTTGCTGGGATATCCACAATCAAGATAGTTAACAATAGTTTTTTTTTTTTTTTCTCCAGATGAAAAGCCAGTGCTACTTGAGCATCTTTAATTTCTCCAATTAGTGGGGCTTTTTTGGCATCCATAGAATAACATCTACCATGAGCTTTGGTGAGAGTGAGGCCTAGAGCTTTAGCTATGGGATAAGGCATCACATTGTCTAATGCACCTAAATTGTTATACAATTACTTAATTTTTACCCATTGATGTATAGTGATATGTAGAATGGGTTGGGTTTTTGTCCAGGGAAGGTCACTAAGAGCATGGATTCTTCATGATAAAAAAGGTTAGATGTTAAAGGTTCAACTTCTTCTTTAGTGGTAACCTTATGATTCAAATTCAAGTCATCTCCTTTACATTGATCTACTAATCTTTTTAACTCAGAGGGATGAGATTTTAGGTAATCTAGGGGAGAGAATTGGTTAGTGGAATCTTTACAAAATTGGATTAAATTAAAAGGATTCTTGTGCTTACTTGGTTGAGATATTGTAGCTCCTTGATCAATGCAACTAGTACCTAAAGAAGGGAGATTATCACTTCTTGAAATATGACTAAAAGATCGGTTCTTGTGCTTTTTGCTCCTGCTTAATACTCTATATGAAGTTCCATGAATAGTTGTATAACATTTGCCTTGTTTCTTAGAATCTGACTCATATTCTAAATATAAATTTCTAGAGTCACTATTTCAGTATGAATATGACTTAGAACTAGGGGTTGCAAGATTCAACTCATTAGGGGATATCAACTACATCATACAAGCTATTTTAAGACAACTTCATTATCATGATCCATTGTTAAATGAAAAACACACATATTCCCTTTCTTAGGTGTCGCTTGGACTAGCAACCTCAGTTGTGGACCTATAAGCCATGGAAAAAATTTTCAGTATTCCTTCCTAGTATATTTTGGTAATTCCATTAGTAGGAGTGATTAAATCTAGGTAGTTGTGTTTTCATAGCAACTAGCTCATTTGAATTTTTTTGCATCATCTCATTAGATAAAGTGTTATTAGTGGAACTTCCTTTGGTTTGATGTTCTTATTTCCATTTTCTAGCAGAGATCAAGTTGTCTTCAAATTCAACTAATTTCTTTTGTGCATTTTCCAAGTCTGTGGGGTGGGATCTCCTTAGGTCATAGTTGATATCTGGTGGCATCATGCTTCTAAAGAAGGTTTTCAAATTGCTTGCAGTGGGTCTATCAATGGTAGGAATTCTACTAGTGATCTTATTGAAAGTTGCAACAAAATCTCTCATACTCATAGTAGGTTTTTTTAAAATGGACATCAATTGTATTAACATGGCATGCTCATCTTCTACCATTTTGAATCTCATTTAAAAAGTCATCCTCATCCTATCCTAGCTTGTGATTGAGGCATCACCCAAATAATAAAACCAATCTGTTGCATTCTCTATTAGAGTCTCTACAAATAGCCTTATGGCTACATCTTCGTGAGCTACCCCTAGGATATGAGTAGCTACAAAAAAAGGCTTTGATATGTTCATCAGTAGTAACTTTCCCATCACCTAAAAAATTAGGGAAATTTTTTCTCAAGATGGATGGGAGTGGGAGATATGTTGTAAGCACTAGCATGCCCATTGCTATGGCCTAGGGAGTAGCCATGATTGCCCTACTAAGGTATCACAGAAAACTAACAACTAGAGGAGCAATTAATCTATGTAAGGCCAATACCTAAAAAGTAGTGTGTGATGAGTTTTTATTTCTAGAGGGGAAAGGTGGCTTGCCCTAACTTTTTTTACCTTTTTTTTGAGGTATTGCTAGGATGGGGAAGCCAAGTTTTGTAAGCTTTTCAAAAATAGGGTCTCACTCACCTTGATTTTTGGTGCTTTTGAGAAACCTTGCTCGGTCTAGGGTGTTTAATTAATTTTTGCTCCAAGCTTCACATTCCACTACTCTTTCTACTCTTTAGAGTTCTCTCCTTTGAATAAATCTTTACAGTGCTTTAGCTTTAGCTTCTTCCTCTTCTAACACCTAGCTAGCATTTCTATAGTGCTCTGCATTACTCCTATTCCTCCAAATGAATGGGTGAACCCACAATAATGGGTTCCACTTTAGTGGGACGAACAAAAATGAAAAAAATTTCAAAATTTCAAAATTGAGTTTACCATATTTCGCATGTTCGCGCAAACATATGTGATATATATGTTCACACAAACATGATTTGCATGTTCGCGCGAACATAGGTTCACGTGAACATGGTAAACGTGTTTGCGCGAACGCCATGTTCGCACGAACATGCAAAATCAAACAAATTTTAACCTTTTTTTCTTTTTTTCTTTTTTTTGCTCTTTTGACTGCCATAATTGTAGGAGAATGATCTCCTACTGTAAAATAAAAAAATGTCAAAATGTGCTTCTTGGAGCAAGCTTTCCAACGACTATAATTTTATTACATAATTTAATCATTAAGACTTCCAAATATGAGTTTAACTCATTATAGGTTCATTACCAATTGAACATCAACTGACTTTGACACCTCGGGAAAATTAGTAAATTAGGTCAAATTTTTTTTGAAAAATATGGAGGCACTGGCTTATTGAGATACCTTTCTATTCAAAAAAAAAAAAATGGTTTATGATAAATTGACTTCAAATTATCTGTGTCAAACGGAACGTATGTCTAAATTACGGTTCATGTCACTTCAAAACTTCATAAACTATACAATATTCAACAAAAATAAATCAAACCAAATGAAAACACTGGATATTGATGCTACAAATCCAACATAGAAAGAATTACTTCATTATCATTTTTAGAAAAAAAGTTATGTGTGTCAAACGGGCTGTCACCTTTTAAAATATTGAATTTTATTATGTACCACTTTTTGGAGGAGATAAAAAAAATTGACATAAATAAATTTTTTTTTTAGATTAAAAAATATGGTTACAAAGTAGGAACAAAGTACTCAAAATCACTAGTTAATGTCATCTTCAAATTATTTTTAGTTTTGGAGATATAGTCACTTGAACGTGATGTTTGTTGCAAAAATATTGATTTCAGAGTCAAAATTGGTCAAAAAGTGGAACCCATTATTGTGGGATCACCCAAATGTGTTAAGGGATGAGATTATATCTTCCTAGTCATCTTAGAATCAAATATTAGGTTGGAGTACTAGGACTATGTTCTCATGAGGTAACACCATCCTTCTTCATACTATAGGTCTATCAGTCTAGCGACTATGCATCTTCCTAGAAATGTTGTCAAAAATCTATTGGTAAACAAATTGTTATTTTTCTTTTACTCTTTGGATGCCTAATATTTGTAAAAAACAAATAATTACAATAGTTGGGAAGTTTTTACTACATGATTAACCTCCCTCTGTATTCTTAGGTACAATTTCCTTTTTGTATTTGTAAGTTGCAATGAATTATGTTTGTTCCTAACTTTAAATGGGATATGTTCTTAACTTGTGAATAGGAAAGGTGAACCGAGTTAGGCCTAAACAAGAAATAACTTAGGCAAGGATTTCATTTTTAGGATTAGTCAAATTTGTGGATTCACACATCTTATAAACTTACAAAGTTTAACGATTCAGCAATGAGTGCTATCTACAACTAAACTGATATCAGTAAGATTCTAGTTCTAGGAATGGAAAAGACCAATTTTAAAGAAAAGCATAGAAAAGAATCTCTTTTGAACTTCAAATAACAATACTATTATCTTCAACTCATTGTTTCAAAATAGGGGAATAAAACTCTATTGATTCCTTGATTTAATTCAGACCAAAGGAGAAACATAAAGCTAATACATAAATGAATGAAATAGAAAATGATTGACACAAAATACCCTTAAACTATCTCTACAACATCAAGTATTTCACACCAAAAATTAGCTGACCCTTTATTATTATTTCACTTTAGTACATATAGGATTCTAATATGACCATTACAAAATGGGATTCAAATCAATTCATCTCCTCAAAATTAACAAATGGAAAGAAGCCAATTGTCAGTTACAATCATTACATCAAAATGTGAAAGTGTAGGATAAGAATCACTTTGCCTTCTTTCCTTTTTTTGACTTCACCATATAGGCTTTGGCGACAATAATGAATGGGATCAACTCCTCATTTCTATGAGCATTAACATTAGTGTATCTTGAGAGCCATGTGGAATTTTCTCTGGCTAGATCTTTGATGACATTCAACTACTCTTGTATTTACTCCATAGCCACATTTATACATCTGCCATGTTTTTGGAGCTCAGAAACTTTGTTCTAGTGATCAAAATATTTCTCTGTTAAGATATCTAGATAATTGGAGAATTTATTTTTCATGACAACCACTCCAATAATCCCTTTTCCTTTTCCTCTAACTTGGGAGTCTATATGTAGACCTCTTAATAATACATAGTCTCTATCTTCATCCTTTTAACTTTAGCTTCTATTTTGTTCAATCCTTCTTCTACCACTAGAATCATCTCAGATTTGAATTGCATGCTTTGCTACCATTAAAATAAGGGCTCATCTCCCCTATGTAGAATCTTTACCTCTACAACTTCCTTATCCTTCATGTGAATGATCATCTTCAATAAGGAAATAAAATATTCACTCTTGGCTTTCTCTATTGCTAGTGTAGCTTGGTTAGCTAAGATGTTATCCTTCTCTATTTCGAGCCTCGGTACTACATTGCCAATTTTCTCTAAGATTGCAAGTGCCTCAGACTTGAGTTTTCCACTCCATTCTCTACCAATTTTCCTAAAGTGCTTGTCTTCCTATAACTAGGAGATGATAGCTTTAATTTTAGTGTTTGTAGGATCACTAGTAGTTGACATTCCTGAGATGCTTACTAGTGGAGTGACTAATTGCCTAATAAAGCAATTAAGTTCATGAATCTTCGCTTCCATTTTGGCTTTAACTAGCTTAAGACTTTCAAGTTGTTCTTCTATCACATCATTTGTTGAGTTCCATAGGCCCACATTAGTGTCATGTCTAACTTCTCTAAGATTGATAGAATGTAAGGTGAAGTCTTCTACAGAAATGTCTTCAATCCTCCCTTCTTTAGTGGACTTAGCAATCTCCATAGTCAAATGCCCTATGTCAGGATCTTGTCCAAGAGTTGATAGGATATTTTTCTTATTGAATTTACTCAATGTTGATCCATAATGGATAGCCAAAGATAAGATTTCTTTGTTGGGAACTCCATCTTCTTTCCTCTTCCTCTTTCTCTCCAAGGTGTCTTCCAACCATGATTCTGTGCCAACCACCTTAGATGTAGTCCCAAGTGTGTGTACACTAAATATATTTCTTTTGAATGGGCTCAATGTATTCATAACTGAAGAGAAAGTATTCTTTGGGACCTATAAAATGAGTTTTGAAGCTTCAAAATTTTTCTTTATTTCTGTAGTTTTCTTTGCATCTTAATTAGATTCATTAGACTCACTTTCACTACTTCCACCATCTCCAATGTCCACCACTTGTACTTGGGAACTACTTGGTAGAAGTAGTGTAGTATTCACAAATCAGATCAAACTACAATGGGGTGAGAGGGCTATTGTGACTACACTATCTTTCAATTCCTCTACCTTCTTACTCTCAACCTTTGTTTTAGTTTTTGATTACTAACATTAAACTATTCTGACAAGTTTTCTTAAGGGGGATGTTCTTTATAGGAGATTGATCACCTCCACCGGATAGTTGAGTAGGCCCTTAAGTGATAGGCAAGATGTGCCCAAGGCACCACTTTTGGAAGAGGAGGCTACAACTACATTTAGAGATGCTTGGGTGATTGTACCTTTGCTCTCACTTTGTCGTGCCATGGTCCATTTGACCAACTTTCTAGTCCTCTTGTAGATTTGAACCATCATTACATCTAGCTCCTCCCTGACATCTTCATAAGGCTCTGAGCTTATGGGAGTGCTTCTAAGCTTAGTCAAGTAGGTGTTGGTATAAATATTTTGGTCATCATCTTCCACCCCTTATACATCAATGTTAACTTTATATATATTCACCTGATTAATTGTTGGTCTAGTGAAGGCCCAATTATGACTCTTAAATTGATCCTTGCAATCAACCCAGTAATCTTCAATGGTTGTGATATGTTTTATCACAATTCCTATCTGTAAAAAATCCCTAGCATACCTATTTGGGTCAAACATGGGCCTTAGGACTTTGTACATGCCAAATTATACTTATTCTCAAATTCCTTCAATATGTTCTTAGCATCAGAGTGGGTGTCATAGCTAAAATCACCCACCTTTGTGAGAAATTTGTACCCTTTCTTCTTCAAGCTCCCTCTCAATATGTTCACTTGAAGGGTTTGCCACACAACCTTGATCAACATAGGCATGTCATTGGGATACGTTGGTAGCTTTAAGGGGAATCCATAGAAGACTACAAGAAGCAAACAAGAGAACTATGAGAATTGAATGAAATAACTCCCAAACTAGCTGATAGTGGCCATAGCTCTAGGAATGAATATCCTCTCTGGGTATCCTTGTAGTTCCCTACAAATCCTCATAGTAAATGCATCATTTACTTTCACATACTTTGCATAACTATTCTGTAACTATAAGCATGGTTAAAACTCATAAGATTTCACATCATCAAGAAACATCTCTAGTCTCTAGAGGCCTGGCCATAGTTGCAACAAGGCCAACATATAAATTAGGAAATAAGATATATAGAATTCATTATAAAATTTGGCCACTTGGAGAGCATTGGACATAATTTTTCTTACCTCTTGAGCCCAATCAATGTATTGAGTGTCAGAGAAAATAAATTTTACTAAAAAGAAATAGTACTCAACAAAATTCAAAGCTTCTACCTCAGCTTTCAATATATATATGAGAACCAAAATATCAATAATGTCTAGTTTGAGTTTGGTCCCAAACAAGGTTTTAGGAACTTTACTCTTAGTACCTCATGGTTTTTGGAACCATGTCTTCATATTTTTTTCCTCTAGATCATCTTCTTTATTGAGAACTCAGAAATGACTCCTCCAAAGGTCAAGTTTGAGAATTCTTCCCTCACTAAGATGTAGAAGCAATTTACCACATGTTGTCTAGTGTGGAGTTTGATCAGTCCCCAAGTGGGAGATTTTTAGTTTGTGGTGACTGATTAGGAAAGTACTGTACATACTTCATAAAATCTTTGAATTTATTTTTTTGGTACTATTCATAGATTCATCACTAAAGTAATGGCTAATTTATGGCTGACATATAGTAACCCTAAAGCAATTTAATACTTGTATAAAAGGGCTTAGGGTTAGGGTTGTTTCATAGAGGTGATGTGAAATAGGTTCTTTCAGTGGTATTGAGATTCAAGGGATTATAGATTGTAATCAGGTTGTAATCACTAGATTGTAATAATATCAGACTTGCTATTTGGTGGACATAGCATAGGGATTGGGTGAAACATGTTATATCTTGATGCCTTGTGTTCTTTTCTGTGTGATCTATTATTTTCTCTTATTGGTTATATTTGTATGTAGTTGTTATTTTATGTCCGTGGTTTAATCCTAACAAGTGGTATCAAAGCAAGGTTATTTTTTAGTTATCCTCTATAGGAAAGTCTCACAGTTGAGTGGGAGCAATGGTAGATGAGGCTAAGTTGAGGGTTGATAGATTTAATGGGCATAACTTCCAGTTATGGAAGATGCAAATGGAAGACTATCTTTATCAGAAGGATTTATGGAAGCCATTAGAAGGCAAACCCAAGAATCAGGGATCTATGTGAAATGATGAATGGGATCTTCTAGATAGAAAGGCACTTGGAAGCATTTGATTATGCTTGACACCATCGGTGGAATTTAATATTACAAAAGAAGATGATAGAAGAATTGATGCAAACCCTAGAAAAATTGTATGAAAAGCCCTCCACTTCAAACAAGGTATTTCTCATGAAGCATTTATTTAATATGAAAGTGGCAGAAGGTGGATCTATTACAGATCATTTAAATAAGTTTAATACTATTACTAGTTAGTTATCTTTTGTGGGTGTCAATTTTGATGGAGAAATTAGGGCTCTCTTGATTTTGTGTTTTTTTCCTAAAAGCTAGAATGGCTTGGTAATACTTGCAAGTAACTCTATTCCTGGATCTAGTACCCTAAAATATGATGATGTGATCAGTGTTGTTTTGAGTGGGAAAACTTGTAGGAAAACCTCAGGTGGATCTACATCAAGAAGTGCTTTGAATGCACAAAGTAGGGGCAGAACAAATAAGAGAGGAAGTAACTCTAAAAATCATGGGAAATCAACAGGAAAGTCAAACGGGAAGAGGTCTCAATCAAGAAGACCTAATGACCGCTGGTACTATGGGAAACTAGGTCATAAAAAGAAAGATTGTTGGAATTGAAAGAAAAATGAAGGAGACAAATCAGATAGAAACAAGGAAGCAAGGGTATTTTGGACTTGTTTATTTAGGGGATAATGAACCCTGTTAGATTGTTGGAAAGGGAAAAGTTAAGTTGTAGAATGGAAATCATTGGCTACTACATGAGGTAAGACATATTCCACAGTTGAGTAGGAATTTAATTTCAACAGGGCAGCTTGGTGATGAGGGTTGTGTAGTTACTTTTAATGATAAAAATTGGAAGGTTTCAAAAGGTTCCCTTGTAGTAGAAAAAGGTGTGAAAGTAGGCACTTTATATTTTTGTACTAGTCATATTGCTCCTTCTACTTTAATTATTTCAGAGAAAAATGAATGTTCAAGAACAATTGCTACAATTGAGCAAGGAGAACAAATAGTTGCTATAGATTCTGATATAGCACTGTGGCACAATAGACTTGGGCACATGAGTGAGAAAGGTATGAATGTACTTCATTCAAAGAAAGTTTTACTAGGTCTAAAATGTGTTAATATGGATTTTTGTGAAAGTTGTGTGTATGGAAAATAAAAGATAGCGAGTTTTGTGAAGACTAGGAAGGAGAACAAAAAGGAAAAATTAGAGCTTGTGCATACTAATGTATGGAAATCGGCTCAGGTATCTTCCCCTTGTAGCTGTCATTATTATGTTACATTTATTGATGATGCAACTAGAAAAGTATGGGTTTATTTCCTTAGACATAAATTTGATGTATTTCAAACTTTTAAGAAATGGAAATGCTTGGTTGAAAATGAGATTGGTAAGAAATTAAAATGTCTTAGATGTGATAATGGTGGTGAGTATTGCAATCATGAATTTGAAGATTATTGCTCCACTAATGGTATTCATAGATAGAAAATTGTTCCAAGGACTCCACAGGAAAATGAAGTGGCTAAATGCATGAACATGACTATAATGGAACATGCAAGGAGCATGAGGTTGCATGCTGGGTTGCCCTTACACATGTGGGTGGAGGCTATCAATACTATTGTATATTTGATTAATAGAGGTCCCTCTACTCTTTTGGGCTATGGTATTCTAGAGGAGGCATGGACTTGTAAGAAAGTGAGTTATTCTTTTCTCAAAACCTTAGTTGTGAAGCATTTGCTCACATAGATTTTGAAAATAGAACCAAGCTAGAAGCTAAGTCAAAGAAATGTGTATTTTTTGGATATGACATTAATGAATTTGGTTATAGGCTTTGACATTTTAAAAATCAAAAAATTGTAAGAAGTAGGGATGTCATATTCAATGACAAAGTGTTGTACAAAGATCTGTTGCAACAACATGAGAAGAAAGAAGATGATTATGTAGTGTTGGATGATACTCCAAAAGCTAATGTTCTCGCCATTCCTCATGATGTGCAACAACCACAACAAAAAATATCACACACACTAATGAATGTTAGACAATCAAGAAGGAAAATTAGATCTCCACAAAGATTTTCTCCACCTTTGTATTTTATTTTACTTACTGATGTTGAAAAACTTGAAAGTTATGATGAAGCTGTGCAGGTGGATACTAAGATTTAGTGGGAGTCTGAAATGAAAGATGAAATGGAATCTTTGCTGAAGAATAAGAGATGAGATTTGTGTAAGTTTCCTATAGGTAAAAAGGCTTTACAGAATAAGTGGGTTTACAGGTTGAAAGAAGAGGAAGGAGGTAAGAAAATATTTAAAGACGAGTTAGTTGTGAAAGGATTTGCACAGAAAAAAGGAATTGATTTTGATGCGATATTCTCTCCTGTTGTTAAGATGACTTCTATCCTTATTGTTTTAAGTCTTGTGGCTATTGAAGATTTTCATTTGGAGTAGCTTGATGTTAAAACAAACTTCCCCCATGGTGATTTTGATGAAGAGATATATATGGCTCAGCCACAGTGTTTTTTAGTCAAAGTTAAGGAGAACTTAGTGTGCAAATTGAAGAAAAGTTTATATGGCTTGAAGCAAGCACCTTGGCAATGGCATCTAAAATTTGATAGTTTTATGCATGAGCATGGTTATAGTAGGTGTCATTTAGATCATTGTGTCTACTTTAAGAGGTTGGATGACGATAGATACATTATTTTATGTTTATATGTTGATGATATGCTTGTAGTTGGGTCTAACATGGACCACATTAAGGGGCTAAAATGCCAATTAGCACATGCATTTTCTATGAAGGATTTGGGGGCAACAAAAAAAAATCCTTGGTATGAAGATTTGTAGAGATAGGAAGAATAGAACATTGATGCTATCTCATGTTGATTATGTTGAGAAGGTGTTGCAATGTTTCTTTATGGAGAATGCTAAAGATGTTAGCCCACCTTTACCTGGTCATTTGAAGTTGACTAAGGATATGTGTCCCAAGACACAAGAAGAGGAGGATAATATGTCCAAGGTACCCTATGCTTTAGCTGTAGGAAGCTTGATGTATGCTATGGTATGTACTAGGCCAGATATTGCACATGCGGTGGGAATCATTAGCAGGTATATGAGTCATCCAAGAATTGAGCATTGGAATGCCATCAAATGGATTCTCAGATATTTGAAAGGAACATCCAATAAATCTTTACACTTTGGGGGCTCTACTACTAATTTACAGGGCTATGTTGACTCAGATTTGGTAGGGGATATTGATATCAGGTGGAGTACTATAGGTTATGTCTTTACTATTGGTGGGGCAGCCATGAGCTAGGTTTCTAGATTATAGAAGATTAATGCTCTATCCACTATAGAGATAGAGTATGTTGCTACTACAGAGGTAGCCAAGGAGATGATATGGCTTCAATTCTTCTAGAAAGAATTGGGACATCCTCAAAAGGATAATTATTTGTTCACAAATAGTTAGAGTACCATTCATCTTGCAAAGAATTCAGCTCTGCATTCAAAGACCAAACACATCTAGTTGTGATACCATTTCACTTATTTAGTTTTGGAGGATGGACAGTTAAAGCTACAGAAGATACACACAAATGATAATCCAATAGATATGTTGACAAAGGTAGTAACAAGGGGGAAGCTAAACTCCTCTTCATCTTCGATTGGTCTTCTAGACTGAACATGAATAAAAGAATAACAAAGTCCAGGGTGGTTTGATCCAGTGGAAGCCCCATGTGGTAGTGGTATTGATATAGGATCAGTCTCTAAGTGGGAGATTTTTTTCTAGTGTGGAGTCTGATCGTTCCCCAAGTGGGAGATTATTTATTTGTGGTGACTGATCAAGAAAGTACTATACATACTTCATAAATTCTTTGGGGCTTGGGGCATCGGCCCAATTTTTTTTTTTTTTTGGGTACTATTCGTAGATTCAACAATAAAGTAATGGCTAATTTATGACTAACATGTAGTAACCCTAAAGTGGTTTAATACTTGTATAAAAGGGCTTAGGGTTAGGGCTATTTCATATTGGTGATGTGAAATAGGTCCGTGAGGTAGTATTGATCTGTAAGGGATTACAGATTGTAAGCAGGTTGTAATCACTGGATTGTAGTAATATCAGACTTGCTGTTTGATGGGCATAGCCCAGAGATTGGGTGAACCACATTATATCTTGGTGTCTTGTGTTATTTTCTATGTGATCTATTATTTTTTGTTATTGGTTATATTTGCATGTAATTGTTATTTTCTATTCGTGGTTTAATCCTAACACCACAGTTTATATTTTAATTTAAATTTGTTGGAATGTTCAAAATGGGAATAATACTTCTGAGAGGGGTGGGTGTGAATTAGAAGTATCACACTTTTAACCTTTTCTAATCCTTTAAATCAAATAATTAAAAAGTAAACTGCATGCATGTAAACATATGAATGAACATAAAGTAAACACATGCAATAACACATAACACCAAATTTTGGTAATCTAGAAACCCTCCAGGAATAAGAAGGTAAAACATGGGGATGATACCCACAAAAATCACTATAGAAATAAATGTTTGACCACTTCTGATGGTCTACCCTATGAAAGGCCTACCCTATTAAAGGCTTTTCATTGTGTCAATATTGACCTGATTAGAGGATTTACAAAAACTTTACATGAAGTGTCACCCTGTTAAAGGATTTACAATAGGTTGTTAAACCCACCTAATACAATAGGATTTTCAATCACCTTCTCCAAAGGTTCTCCTACCTAGCTGTTAAACTAACCTATCAATATAGGATTTCTTGCATCTAATACAATGGCAAGAAAGTATTAAAATAATAAACCTAATAGTATGCAATTTCTAATTGCTTGATTTAGGCACTTGATCTACTCTCTCTGATCTTGATCCTTTGAGATTTGATATCTAATTGTGTCCCTTGTCTCTTGTACTATTCTGATCAACTGGATGTATAATTGTTGCTTTGTTCTTCTAAGTCCTTCACACTTTCTCACTGAATTTCCCTATAGTCTCCCCATACACTGTTCTCTACCACACACACAATGGGGTTTTCATCCTCCTTTTAAAGATTGTAAAGACTTAGGGTTAGGTATGGATCTATGATCCATATTGAATCTTTAAGTTCCAACTCATTCCTTACATTTTCCTCATTGGTTGCATGCCTTCTCCATTTTTTTGATTGGCTACATGTTGATTGCATAGGAAATGTAAAAGACTCAATCTTATCCTTTTTCTCCTTTGAAATCCTTCTATGTTGGCTCCAAAAATGGTTTACATTTGAGTTTGTGAAGGTACAAACTCATATGTTGATTCTATGTTACTCAGCACATACTAGACTACTGGTGCTTAGCACATATACTATCTGAGCTTTCTCGACACCTATTACACTCTATCTTGCTCAACACATATATGATTCTGATTCACTTAGAATATGAAGCATTCTAACTTTCTTGGCATCAATTGTGACTCGGCACCTATATATCACTTTTAATTTATATACTACTCGACACCTGTAGTCACTTGGCACCTATTGAAAATCTGACTCAGCACACACTGTGGCTCAACATACATAGTGTACTTGGATTTAATGTAGAAAGTGGTTAAGTGTATTGACACTCAAATGTGAAAACCATCTAAGGACCAAAAAAATTAACATTGTGTCATTAGGCAAGATAATTTGCCTTGTCTCTAGGTTTTAATGATGTATACACTTGTAAATTAGCTCCAGGGCTTGAACTGTAATAAGAAAAAAAGTAGCCTCAACTAACCTGTATCCTAAGAATTTCTTGGTGATGGGGTGAATCCATTTAGACTTTACCCTCTTTTGAAAATCCTCCATGTCATACAACTGAAGAGAACTGTTTGTGAAATTTTGCAATTGAAATTTGATTCAAGTCAATCCATCAAAACCTGTGAACCAAGTTGCCATGATTTTGAGAACAAGATTTGAATTGAAGAGGTGAAAGGAATAATGAATATAATAATCAACAGTTTTTCAAAAAGTTATGCGTGTTAGAAGAATAACAATTCAAAGAAAAAGTGGTAGCTCATTCAACTATTTATGCTTCTGTATATGAAAGCCTTGATTCATCCGTTATTCTTCAAGATTCACATCACATGGATGGAATTTAAGGAAATACCCATTGAGTAGTAAATGTGAAAGATCAATGGACCTTTTATGGGTCTTTTCACTATTTTTCTGAACTCAATGATTACTTTCCACAAATGTGTTTCTTACTTTTATGTTTCTCTTAAGTTTTGGAAAGTTACCATCAAGGTATGTCATGGGAGAAAGTCTACCAATTGAGATCTTGACTATCATTTTGTTTCATAATGGTTCAATTCACTTTAGTGTCATTCTAAGATGTTCTAAATATGACTTGCAAATCCAACTTTATCACTAACTTGATTGTCCTTCAAAATTTAGGAAATTGTCCTCATGGGTTGAAACCTGCCGAGAGAAGACAATTTTTGTTTCTCCACTAATGTTTCTTTTTTTAGTCAAATTTTGGAAAATCCCCCTTCTTGAAGTCAAAAATGTTTAAATGGGGTGTTAAGACCTTTCCAATGACCAATTAACATCTCTTTTCAATCCAAACTTCCTTTTCAGAATACTAACTTCATGGGTTGAAAACCCATCGAGGAGAAGTTAGTTTTTAGTTTTCCACCGAGAATGATTATGTGGGCCATAATAAGTCTGAACCATATTTAGGAGTCATAATCATAAATAAAACATTGATTTTCTACATGACGCCTTGTTACTTGCATGTTTTTGATGTGTGTGCATCATTTAGTGCCCTTCGCAAGAAATCATCCTCATGAGTAGGAAACTCACCGAGAAGAAGACAATTTCCAAATTTTTGCCAACATCAATCTTTCAAATAGCGATACACCATAAATGGATATAAAATGTAGTTGATCTTTGAGTGAGTAAAATGAATCTCTATCAGACTAGGTACTAACTTACTCGTAAGATCACTTGGCAAAAAGGAAACCCACCTAACTATGAATGAGGAGAGGGAGAAAAGGGAAAATCCAATAGAGATTTGTTTAACTCCACCCATTTTCCATCCTTTTACTGGTCCCATACATTAGGATCTCCATCATATCAATAATAGGATGTTCAGGTGGGGTTGACACAATGGGAGTTCCCTTGATCTTCTCTAAGGACAAGGGATGCATGTAGGAGCCATTATTTGCAATATGATAAACATCAACATAGTCATTATATAACTTAATTTCATCAATTGTTAGCCTAGACCAATACCCCTCCTTGGTTTGGTATTCATTATAAAATCCAACACAATAATCTTCAATGTCTAGAACATGTCTATGAGCATATCCCAATTTTAAATGATCTCTTACAAAATTCACCAGGTCATATTTAGGCCTGAGCACCTTAATACACTAGTTTGATCTTGTTCTCAAAACTTATAACTAGATTCTGGGCATTGGATCTAGAAGCACAAGAATAGGGTCAAACTACTATTGGAAAGGAAATTTTGACTATCTTCTTTACATTAGAACACAAGGTGTTCACTTCTAGTACTTGTCAACATAATTCAACAAGAAAAACCTTGTGCTTAGGGTATTTAGGGAGCCTTGTGGGAAACCCATCAAAAGCATTGATTTGTAGGTAAGAGAATATCAAGAATTGGATGAAAGAGCATCCAAACTAGGCTATAGCTGAAATATCTTCTGGTGAAAACCTTTGGTCAGGGTAGCCTTAAAACTTTTAATAGGATCTCCTAGTGAAGGCATCATTCACTTTCATGTACTCTTCAAAGCTCCTCTATAGCTGAAGGTGAGGGTAGAACTTGTTCACCCTCATACTCTCATCATATTCTTGATTCTAGGAAGAACTAACCATAGGTGATGCATGGCTAAAGAATAAATTAAATATGAGGACATATAGAAATTCTTAAATTCCTTAGCTGAATTTAACAATGAGACAAGCTCATCACATATGATTTTGGCCCAACTAATCAGTAAATCTTTGGCACATATGGCTTGCACCAAGTAGAAGTGATGCTTAATGAAATCCAAAATTTCTTCCTTTCCTTCCAATCTTAGTAGTAGTGCCATGATGTTGATGATTTCTCTTTTCAAATTGGTTCCAAAAAGGGTTTTCAACATTTTTCTTTTCTTTGAATGAGGTGTTTGGAACTAGGTTCTCTACATATCCTCTCTTCTCAAAGTATTCTTTTCTTCAAACATAGATGCAGAGGACCTAAAATCAATATTGTAGTATTCCTCCTTTACTAGTACACCAAATGCAAATTGCATCAAGGCCTTATTTATCAAGAGAGAGATAAACTAATCAGGAAGTAGGATTTTATTTGTTTATAATTTATATCTCTTGGTACACTCTCTTACTAGCTCTGGAGCTTGCACAACCATGGGAAATCCAATGGTTTCCATCAAACTACTTTCCTTCAATTACTGGGTAATCAGGTGGATGGGTTGAGAATTAAGTCTTCTATGGAGATTACCTAAGTCATATAATTTGAAAGTAGTATTGGCAACATCTTTCAATTCAATTTCTATGCCTAGGATTCAATTGTAACCTACTTCTCTAATTTCCATTTTATTATGATTTCAAGGAAGGGGAAATTGCTTAAGAAATAACTGTTAAAACAATGAGGAAGCAAGTTTGAGGAAAATCTGATCAAACAGATGCAAAAATCTGAACATTGGTGGCTCACAAATGAAATTAAATACAACCAACAATCATAACAATAGGATTTGGAATAAATTTCATAATTAACAACTATTTTAAACTTTCTATTTCTATGCATGTAAGGATCCATGAACCTAGAAAATATATTTCTCTCTTAAAGTGATATAGTAGCGTGAAAAGCTAGTTAATGAACCAAGGGATTTTAGTTTAATGGAAATTCACTCATTTACTTTAGAATCTAAAACAAGGATTCAAATGATAAGGCTTTATATATGAAGGAGAATGTGTATATCCATCTTTCCATAAGCATGTCTTTTCTTTAATTCAGAATCATAGTGTGAGCAATAATCCTTCAATACCTTGGGTACTTCATTTTCTTATTCTCTACATCAAGCAATTTAACACTTGATCTCCTTTATATTAGGAATGAACATTCATGGCTGACTTTATGGTAAACATCTTTCTGGCATCTCTATGGAATATTCTCATACTATATTTGCATCATTTTTTTACCTTTTTAATATTTTGGAGAAATTGCCTTTTATCTTTCTGAAGGACAAAAAACACCCCTGACATCAACACTTTTTAGAGGTAGGGCCACCTTAGAACATTTCTATTGATATATGATTGAAAAGATCATTTGAGTAAGAAAACTGTTGAAGAAGACTACATGTTTCAATCATTGTTTTGTCACTAATGTCAAACCTACTATATGCTGGTAAGACAATTGCATATATGTTTCAAGCACTATCACTTAGTTGATTGATGAGGAGGATTTGATCAACAAGATGTAACAAAAGTACCTAGAGGAAAGGTTGAGTTATGATTATGTATTGAAGTGCAAGAATCAATTAAGACAATGATAACATAATGTATTGATGATCTACTTGAGGTTACAAAATGATTGGCTACACTTAGAAAGTTTAGAAGAATAAGGTTGGAAAAAGTTCATTTGCTAAGCTTGGCCAAGTTGATAGAAGGTGCTGAGAAAAGTTAGTGCAAGTTGAGCAAAAAGTTAGTTGGAGCCAAGTGAAAGTAAATTCTAGTGGATGTCAGGTAAACTAGTAGGTTCTAAGCAAGTTAGTGGATGCTGAGTAAACTAGTAGGTGTCAAGTAAGTTAGTAGATGCCAAGCACTAAAAAAATCTAGTTGATGTCGAGTGATTTTACAATAGATGCCAAGTAACACAGTATGTTCCGAGCATCACTAAATTGTTAATGTCAAGTTGTTTCATTATGAAAAAGATTGAAGACTTGCCAAATAAAAGCCAACTAGTTTATTTTCTTGGAACTTGTAAATTAGGAGGAAGATTGATGAGCTGGAGGCACCGAATTTGATGTAAACTATTTTGGAGGTGAATTCAAATGGATTCTAGGAGAAGTTTCTAGAGAAGACAAGATATGGGGTAGATACATTATATTGTACTTAATCAATCAAAAATTCTAAATTTTGAGATGGATAATGAGTGGGAAAAAGAGTTTTAATTTCTTATATGTAGGGATATCTAGTCATGAAGCAAAGAGGTTAGAGAGTTTTGGATGCAAAAATTTGACAAGTAGAAGGAAGAGGGTTTTCTTCATCAAGTGACCCAAGATAAAAAGTTTACAATGCGGACCAAGCAAGAAGGCTTAATGAGGATGAATGCTTGAAGGGTGAAAATGCTGTTAGAACTACAAAGATTGGAAACCAAGCAGAGTTGAGAACTAAATAGTGATCTATAATTTGCAAGTAAGGTTGTAAGTTGTATCAGATCAAAGCTCTATTGTTACTTTCTAACAATTGTATCAGATTAGGGTAAATCCTTTGGAGAAAGGTTGACTTAGCAGTCATTGAAAAATCCTTTAATAGGGTGGCATTCCAAGTGAATGGTCTAAAGTCCTCTAACAAGGCTCACTTTTAATAGGGTGATTGAAATCCCTTAACCGGGTCACATTTAATAGTGTGTGTTGTAACCTTTAACATGGTTGACCTTTAACAGGGAATCACTTCAAAAGAGTGAAAAATGAGTAGCATATTACTAGTGGTTTTTCCCAAATTGGGTTTCCACATTAAATCATTGTGTCAAGTGTGCTGATGGATGTGTTATGTTTTATGTTTTATACTTCTGCATGTTAATGTTACAACAACATATTAGTTTTGGTTAACACACAATGAATGCATGCATGATTGAGAAAGTTTTAAGAGTTCACTGCATTGTGAAAAGTTTCATTTTGTATATCTGGACCTTGAATAACTAATCTACCCCCCTCTCAGGTATTCTAAAAGAATTCCAACAATTAGTATTAGAGCATAGTTGCTTAAGAGGATTAGTTTTAAGATACTAAAAACATAAAGATCAAGATATCAAAAAGAGAGGTACTCAAGCTAAACAGAGATAACTTTTCTGGATGGAAAATTTTGATGAAGCTACACCTTAGAGGGCTTGGAGATTATGTACAATCTTGCATTTTAGTGGCACATGTTGATCCAACAAGAGCCCTAACTACTCAATATTTGAAGAAAAGGAAATAGCACAATCAAGCTATATTGGAGATTACCTCTGCCCTAAGCTATGTTGAGTTTGATGATATCAAAGACCTTAAAAGTGCAAAGCAGATGTGGGATGCCCTAGAAACCATTTATGGAGGAGAAAAAAATTGTTCAAAGAGCCAAGTTAGAGAGCCTCAAAGGTAAGTTTGATAACATGAGAATGAATGAAGGTGAAAAAATTGCTGAATATGTTGCTAGAATAGAAGAAGTTGTTAGTGCAATAAAAGGTGCTACTGGTAAAATAGATGATGATACTGTGCTAAGTAAAGTCTTGAAAACATTGTTGCCTATGTATGATATTAGAGTGTCTACAATCTAAGAGCTTTGATGTATGTGAGGAAATGATCTAACCCTTGAAGGTTTGGTAGGAAGACTCACTACTTTTGAGTTATCTAATTTTGACAACTACAAACCAGAGAGTATTGAATCAGCTTTCAAAGGAAAATTGTTACTAAAGGATTTTGAGGAGGTAAAGCCAAAGAAGAAGAAAAGAAAGATAAAGTATGCATCCAATGACATTAGTACAAATGAGGAAGACATTGAACAATTGGAAGCATTACTGGCAAGGAAATTTCACAGAGGAAAAGGTAAATTTAAAGGTGAGTTTCCTATCATTTTTTTAAATTGCAATGAAGTTGGCCATGTTATAGAAAGAGTACACAAAAGAAGAACTTTAGAGAAGGGAGCAAGCAAAAAAATAGAAGAAAAGATGATGGAAGAGACTACAAAGATAAAGGCATGAAGTCATGCTACATTGCTAATGAACATGACTCTAATAAAAATGATGATGAAGTGGTATATGTTGCAATGAAGGATGAATCAGATGAGGATGAGGCTATTGCACTTATGACTTGTGTGAACAAGAATGAAAAATAGATCATTGATAGTGGATGCTCACATCACATGACTGGAGACAAAAGTAAGTTCATTAACTTAACCTATTATGATGGAAATAGTGTAAGATTTGGAAATGATGCACCATCTTTAATAAAAGGAAAAGGATCTATCAAGCTCACAGACAAGATTTCATGTGACAATGCTTATTATGTTGAAGGATTGAATTATAACTTGTTAAGTGTGTCACACTTGAATAATTTGGGGTGCAAAGTTGAGTTTGAAAAGAAATCAGCCAAGATATATGATACAAATGGAAACTTGATTGGAAAAGGTAATCAAACTAGGAGTAATTTTTTCTATTTGGATATAGAAGATGCTACTTGTCTTAATGCAAAATTTGATGATGTATGGCTTTTCCACAAGAGATTATGTCATGTTAACTTTGATAATCTGATTAATATCAGCAACATAAAAAGAGTTAGAGGTTTGACTAATCTAAAGAAACTAGAAAATATAATGTGCAAACAATGTTAGCTAGGAAAGATGATAAAGTCAAGCTTTAAAAGTAAAGCTTATACTTCTAAGGAAATACTTGAAATTGTTCATACTAAATTGTGTGGACCTATTGAACTGCAAAGCTACACATGAGATAAGTATATAATGCTGCTTGTTGATGATTATTCTAGAATGATGACAACCATGTTTCTAAAACAAAAATTAGATGCTTTTCAAAATTTTAAATGGTACTTCACAAGAGTTGAGAAAGAAATAGGTGAGAGCTTGAAATGCTTGAGATTAGACAAAGGAGGTGAATTCACTTCACATGAGTTTGAGACATTTTGCAATTACAGAGGAATCAAGAGACATACATCAACACCAAGGACCCCTCCACAAAATAGAATTGCTGAAAGAAGAAACAAGTTTGTAATAGACTATGCCAGAACACTCATGATGGAGAAAAATGTTGCTCTAAAATACTAGAGAGAAGCTATAAGTATTTTTGTATACACCTTGAACCATGTGCAAGTAAACAAAGGTATTCACTCTACACCTTTTGAACTATGGTATGGTCATCCACCTAATGTGAAATATTTTAAGGTATTTGAAACAAAATGCTATATTCTTAATGGTGTTAAGAGTAGAAAGTTTGATGCAAAGAGAAAAGAAGGTATATTCCTTGGTTACTCCACAAAAATTAAAGCTTACAATTGTTAAATTACTAACACTAACAAAATTATGGAAAGTGCAAATGTGAATTTTGATGAGTTTATAGAAGCACATGAGGCTGAACCTACAAAAAGACCAGAAGATTATATGAAATTTTTATACTATCATGAAGGAATGCTTATTGAAGAAGATGCTACAAATCATGTAGTAAACCAATATCAAGTCTCAACAACTATCGAGTCACATCCTGTGAATGCTAAGTTGCATTTAGATGCCGAGTTGCAAAATGAGGAGAACATTCAATCTAATTCTAAGATTGGTACACATGAAAGAGATGTTGAAACACCTAACAGAGATGCACATAGTGATATTGAAGCTGAGAGACAAAATGCATCCACAAGAATTGAGCCTAGACTATCCAAATATGTCAAAAGACACCATCCTGCAGATTAAATCATTGGAGGCAAAGATGCTTGGCCAATGACAAGAAATAGGTTGAGAAGTGAATCATGTTTGTTAAGAATAAAGGAACCTAATATAGTGAGAGATGCATTGGAAGATGATGATTGGTACAAGGCTATGGAAGAAGAAATTCGACAGATAGAAAAGAACAAGACTTGGAGCCTAGTTCCTAGAATAGAAGACAAGAATATGATTGGCACAAAATGAGTATTCAGAAACAAGCTAGATGAGAATGGTGAAATGACAAGAAACATCACAAGAATAGTTTGCAAAGGGTATGCACAAGAAGAAGGAATTGACTATGGTGAAATTTTTTCCCTTGTTGCAAGAATGGAAGGAGTACGAATTCTGCTTGCTTATGTTGCATATAAAGGTTTCAAAGTTTATCAGATGGATGTTAAGTTTGCATTTTTGAATGACATATTAGAAGAAATAGAATAGCTAGAAGGATTTGTGGATAAGAACAATAAGAACATGGTATGCATATTGCACAAAGCCCTGTATGGATTGAAACAAGCACCAAGAGCATGGTATGAGAGACTTCATACTTATCTTCTTAAGATTGGATTTGAAAAGATAGATGATAAAAAAAATTTGTACATGAAGATAGACAAAGAAAAAGGTATACTATTAACTAAAATATTTGTTGCTAACATCATATTTGGAGGACAAGATGCTTTGTGTGAAAATTTTGCAAATCAAATGAAGAAAGAGTTTGAAATGTCAATGTTTTGTGAGATTAAATTCTTTGTGGGATAAAAAGTATATCAAATGAAGTATGGTGTATATATCACTTAGTCAAAATATTTCAAGGAGATATTGAAGACATTTGGACTTGAAGATTCAAAACTAGTAAGTACACCTATTTTCAAAGATAGGGAATCCCCTAAGTTTGTTATTGCTAAGAAAATTGAAGGATTAATGAAGGCAAACTTTTCCACCACAAAGGATAGAAATATTGAAAAAGGTGGGAATAACAGACAAAGGAAAAAGGATAGGTATAGGAAAAGATAAGAGGCCAAGCGGTGTTTTCCCCCTAAAAATTGGTAGAAAGCCAATTTTGATGGGGCTACAAAAGGGAACCCCAGACCCACTGGTAGTGGAGGTATCATCAAAAATAACTATGGTGGAGGAATTGTGGCTTTTTCCTACCCACTTGGACATCAGACAAACCATTTCATTGAAGCCAGTACTGCCAGTCACATTGTTAAATTGGCCCTAGCTTCTGGGATTGAAAACCCATGGCTAGAGGGGGATTCATTAAATATCATAAATTATCTCAATGGTAACTCTACGCCTTCTTGGACCATTGTGAATGTGATCGAGGAGTTAAAGTCTAACTTGGATAAGTTCAACAAGACCTATATCAACCACATGTATAGGGAAGCCAATTTAGCTGCTGACTAGTTTGCCCATGAAGTAGTTGCCAATAATTCAGAGATGATGTGGCATGTTAGCAATAACTTTCTAGCAGCAGTAAATAATTTAATATTGCAAGATCGCATCTAGGGAAATACTAGAAAAATCAAAAATTAATGATAGGAAGATTTAGAAGATTGCACATCAGAGTGGGAGTTAATAAAATTCATGCAAAACTCATTTCAAAACATGATAACATGTTCATACGACATGCTTTAAGGGTTGTCTTGAATACTACCATTAAAACTGGTAAATTCAAAAATGTTCTTGAGTTCTACAGCTTGAAGGAGGCCAAGGTCTGTAAGCAATCTATGAGTAGGCGGGGGCTTATTATATATGAGGAAACCATGGTAGGGGAGAGAATTAGGAGGGAGCCATCAGGGGAGGTGGAGAATGGGAAGAAGAAACTAAAGGTTTGGCATAAGTTGGAAAAGGACAAAATCACAAGATTCCTAGAGAAGCTCCATGGATTTGATGTAGACATCACTAAGATTATGGTGGATTCTTGGAAAAATGGGAGAGTTAAAATTGACGGGGTTACCCACCATGTCAAAGTGGACTTGATCGCCCAGGTTGCAGAAATCCCTCTAGAAGGAAGTAATTTCTTCAAAGATAAGAAAATGTCGACAAATGTTGTCAAAGTTTTTGTGAAGGATGAAAAGGAGTTGAATAAGCTTTTCAAGGTGGAGACATATTACAATATGGAGTCAATTAAAAAGATATAGACGTATGTCCTAAGGATTATCATTGAATATAGTTCCCTGGACCCCAGATTTGATAGGATCAGAACACATCATTTTGTCTTGCTTAATCACTTTAGGCATGGTATCAAAATTTCCCTTCCTTTTTATCTATTCACCTCCATGAGCAAGGGTATTGAGGGTTTTAATAGGAAATCAACTGCTAACCCAACTCTTCAAGAGGGATTAATCCTCCTGGATTATGAGTATTTGAAGACTCAAACTAGGGAAAAATCCCTTGGTGATACTGGATGTACATCCAAGGAAACTAGGAACTCGAACTTCGAGGTGTGTAGAGCATAAAATTGGAGGAAGAGGACAATTTTTCCTCTAAAGGTAAAGCCCCCAAGGAAGAAAGGAAAGTCACTCCCTCTACCCACATCCCCTACAGAAAGAACCCCAAAGGTTTACCCCCCATTCCCCTAAGCTTGAGCCCCAGAAGGAGGAGGATAATGATAATGATGAGGATACTGATTCAGAGGAATAGATGAAGGGGGAGGATGATGAGAAGGAGGTGGAGAAGGGGAGGGAAAGTGAAAAGGAGGAGGAGGATTCAAATGACATGTTAGGGAATCCCAAGAAAAGGAAAGCAGATGAGGCTTTTGAAACTAATGACCAAATTCCTAAGATTCTAGGCCCTAGCTCCACCACCTCTCCAATTTAAGGAAAAGAAAGTGGGGAGGTGATAATAAAAAATAGGAGGATGTCTTGGAGGAATTTTAATTTGAAAATAGCTAATTTTGGGATTGTCAAGGAGCTATTGAATATCTAAGTGATGGAGGACATTGATGGCAAAGCCCAGTATGATGATCTCATTGCTCTTGCTCTGGTTGTGATCTCTAATAATGTGAGGGAAACTAGGCTTAACCTTTTGAACAATGCTAAGAACAACATTATAGACAACTTTTGGTCTATCAAATGGTTATTCCATAAAATTGAAGAACTAAAGGGGAAAAGAAGCTAGGAAAGAAGCCAAAAACTCGGCAATGACCAAGGGCACAATGAAGAGGAGAGAAGACAAGATGGAATCCAAAGACACTTCAACATCCAGGAACACAAGTTAGACTTAGAGGACAGAATCACCAAGGTCAAACAAAGAGTTCAAAGGATGGAGTTCTCTCATCAGAACCTAGCTAATTAGGTGATCGCCACTTTGAACACCCTGAATGAGAAAATTAGCAGTCTAGGTGAATCATTGAATAGTGCTAGATTTGGTGGGGAAATGATGGAGAAGGCCATCTTGGAAATTGGGCAGGCTGAGGATGATCCAAAAGTAACTAGGGACCAAGTGGATGCTCAAAACCAGGACCAGGAGGATGCAGATGACAGTAATACCAATAAGGTTGCAAAGACCCTACAGGTTCTTGATAGAGAGAACTAATAGTTAGTGTTACTTTGTTGTCTCCTCTTCTCTTTGTGTAGCTAGTTTTTTCTTGTTCTATTGTAGTTGGTTTTTTTGTTTCTTGGCTGCGGGCCTATTGTTTTGGGGTTGGATTTTGTTAAGTTGTTTCTCTATAATTGGAATTTTCTAATTTTTTCTATCTTTGATATGTTGTAAAAACTTTCGAGTTTTAGGATCCCTATTACTTAATAAAAAAAACAACACTCAGGCTATCAAAGAATGATGATTTGGCTAAGGTCAATCAAACATTATATAGATCCATAATTGGAAAATTGCAATATGTAGTACACAATAGACCTGATATTGCATTAGCTATGGGGATAGTTGATAGATTCTTTGCTAACCCTAGAGAGAATCACTTGATGGCCATAAAAAGAATAATGAGATAATTGAAAGGAACAAAAGAGTATGGTTTATACTATAAGAAGAATGAAAAGTTTGAATTAAAAGCCTACATTGATTTTGATTGGGTTGGAAATATTGATGACAGAAAGAGCACTAGTGGAGGAGCATTTTTCTTACGCAGAAGACTTGTTACATGGACAAGCAAGAAGTAGAGTTTTACTTCCCAATCTACTACTGAAGCAAAGTATGTTTTTGTTGCTATTAATTGCACAAACATTGTATGGATCTGATGGGGACACAACCCAAGAACAGAATGGACACAACAGAAGAAGGGAAATTGTATTAACTAAAAAATAAGCTAGTACATTCAGTACAAAGAAAATAAACTTCAAAACATGCCCTAAGGGCTTACAATAGCATAAATGTGGAGATAATTTCTCCTTTCAGTACCTCCTCTCAAACTCCACTCCGAACTGCCTTTTACAATGTCGAGAATCTCCTTAAATAGACCCCAAAGGGTTAAGGACTAGGAATACATTATAGAAAGTTCTAGTAGGCATCCACCAACCAAATAGAAGGCTCTAGAAGCTAGGTTAGAAATCAACACAAATCTAGAAGAATCTAAAAATGGTAACTGAACTTTCGGGAGGCATAACTTTTGAACTGTAGCTCCGATTGACGAACCATTTACATTTTTGAAAAGCTCTCAAAGTGCTCTATAGCCCTATGGACTAGCTTTGCTCATCCCCCATTTTTTGGCCCTTTTTGAGGTCATTTAATGCTCCTAACCTGACTTTGAAGCATTCTTAGGAGGTCTCCAAAACTCGAAAAACTGCAATAATTTTCAAACTGTGGGGCCTTTTGACCTGATTCTTTTTCTGGAATGCTCTAAATAACAATTACATTCATTTGGCCAATTCACACCTTCTAGTTTACCAAAATGATGGCCCAATTACATGCTCCTATTTTTTTGGGATTTTCTAGCACACTGATAGTGGGACTGTGAGAGTTGGAACCTTTATTTGCCCCAAATGGGTCTCCAAAAATGAAAACACATGAAATAGAAACTAAGTCTAATTATATTTTTTTTGGGTGACACAAGATTGCCCTTATACCTCTGGATGCTCCTGCATCAAACACCCAGGGTAGATTGAAAAGTGACCCTGTCACTTTATGAATGGTAGAGGAAATCCCAAATGGGAAACCTCAGCTTCTGAAATCCAAGTTGAGTCCTCAATTGGTCATCCTTTCCATTTGACCAAATACTCTTCATATTGCTTGTTTCTGGTACTCCTACCCACATGATGATCTAGAATGTCTTCTATCTCCTCCTTCTTAGAAGAAAGAATTAGACATGGCTCTAACACCAGCTCCTCATCTGCACCATCATCATGATACTCTGTTAAATCTGCAATGTTGAAAATGGGAGAAATGTGAATACCATCTGGCAGCTCCACCTCATATGCATTTCCTGAGTCATGTTTCTTCAAAAGTTTATAGGGGCCAAATTTTTTCATTTTCAGCTTGTTGTAAGTACCGGCTGGAAATCTTTCTTTTTGTAAGTGCACCATGACTAGATCCCCTACTTGGAATTCCTTATGTCTTCTCCTTTGATCAGCCCTAGCTTTATACTCTTGATTCATCTTGGTAATGTGTGCCTGAACCTCCTCATGTAGATGCTTGATATGTTCAGCAAATTCTTCCACTTCAACACTTGTCCTCTCCCCTTGCTTTATCTTCCTCAATTTTGGTGCAGTCCTTAGGCTATTCCCATATACAATTTGGAATGGTGATTTTCCAGTACTCCTATTTATAGAGTTATTGTAAGAAAACTCTACTTGTGGTAGAATCAAATCCCATCCCTTGGGCTTATCTCCAACTAAACATCTCAGCAAATTTTTGAGACTTCTATTTACCACTTCTGTTTGGCCGTTAGTTTGTGGATGATGCGTGGAACTGAATTTCAAGTCTGTTCTCAACTTTTTCCACAATGTCCTCCAGAAATACCCCACAAATTTAGTATCTCTATCAAAAACTATACTCTTTGGAAGACCATGTAATCTTACCATCTCTTTGAAAAAAAAGTCTGCAATATGGACATCATCATGAGTTTTGTGGCATGGAATGAAATGTGCCATTTTGGAGAACCTATCAACCACCACGAATACAAATTATTACCCCTTTGTGTCCTTGGCAATCCAAGAACAAAATCCATACTTATGTCCTCCCATGGCCTTGATGGAACAGGAAATGGCTGATATAGGCCAGTATTGTGACTAAACCCCTTGGCAACTTGACAAACCTGGCAACTTTGTACAAACTTCTTCACATCCTGTGAAATTTGAGGCCAAAAATAATGTTCTCTAAGAATGGAAATGGTCTTATCTCGACCAAAATGTCCTGCCATCCCTCCACTGTGTTTCTCCTTAATCAGATTTTCCCTCATGGAACTCCTTGGAATGCACAATTGACTACCCTTGAACAACATGCCATCCTGAATCAAATAGTCTAACCACTTGGTTCTATCTACAACAACAAGCTCTTTACAAGCTTTCCATGCTTCAACAAAATTAGGATCCTTGGGGTACAAATTCTTGAGTTCATCAAACCCAACTACTTCAACCTGCATTATTGTAAGCAACAACTGTCTCCTACTTAGTGCATCTGCAACGCTATTAGATTTTCCGCTTCTATGCTTCAACACAAATGTATAACTCTGCAAGAACTCTACCCACTTCATATGCCTCTGATTCAATTTACCTTGGCTATTTAGGTACTATAATGCCTGATGATCAATATACAAAACAAATTCCTTTGGCAATAAATAATGCCTCCATTTTTTTAAGGCCTGAACTATTGCATAGAACTCTTGATCATAAACAGAATACTTCTTCTTTGCATCATTCAATTTTTCACTAAAATATGCAATAAGCTTACCTTCTTGGCTTAATATAGCCCCAATAGCGCTACCACTGGCATCACAATCCACCTGGAAAACCTTTCTAAAATCTGGAAGTGCCAACATAGGTTGTTCTGTTACCTTCTTCTTCAACAATTCAAAACTTCTCACAGCTGCTGCAATCCATTTGAACTCTTTCCTATCCCCTCTTATTGTATCAGTTAGGGGTACACATATGCCACTGAAATTCTTAATAAACTTCCTGTAAAAACTAACAAGACCATGAAATGATCTTACCTTAGTAGTGGACCTTGGAGTAGGCCATTCCAAGATGGCTTTTACCTTCTCTGGATCCATTTTGAGACCTTCGAGTGATATAACAAACCCCAAATAGACTAACTCCCTTTTTGCAAAGATACAATTCTTTGGATTAATTAATAGTTTCTCTTCCCTTAGCCTTTCAAGGACACTATGAATATGCAATAAATGTTCTTCCAAAGTCTTTCTGAAAATTAAAATATCATCCAAATAGACAATAACAAATTTTCCCAAGAACTTCTTAAGTACCTCATTCATGAGCTGCATGAAGGTGCTTGGAGCGTTCGTCAATCCAAAGGGCATGACTAACCACTTATAAAGACCCTCCTTGGTCTTGAAGGCTATTTTCCACTCATCTCCTTCTCGAATCCATATCTGGTGATAGCCACTCTTCAGATCTATCTTTGTGAAGTACTAAGCTCCACTCAAGCAGTCCATAAGATCATCCATCCTTGGCAAAGGAAACTGGTACTTGATGGTTATCCTATTTATAGCTCAAGAATCTATACACATCCTCCACTCTCCATCCTTCTTTTGTGTGAGTACTGTAGGTACTGTACATGGACTCAGGCTCTCTCGAATCAAGCCCTTCCTTAATAGCTCCTGAACCTATCTATTTAGCTCCTCTATTTCAGTAGGAGTCATCCTGTGAGCAACCTTGTTAGGCAAACTAGCTCCTGGAATCAGATCTATCTGATGACTAATTTGTCTTACTGGTGGCAATCCATCTGGAACATTATCAAAGATAATATCTCCAAACTCTTCTAGTAAATCTAAAACTTAAAGTGGTATTTCACTACTACCTTCTTTATCTTTCCTAGGAATCAAAGCATAGCACATATGTTGATGTTTCATGCCATCTAAAAACTTCCTTTCATCAACAAGACAAATCCTAGCACTACTACATACCTTTTCACCTTCCTTTTTCATGGGCTTTAATTTATGGTGAACTCCATCCTTTGTCAGAGAGTATGTGTTTGCATGCCCATCATGTACTGCATGTCTATCAAACTGCCATGGTCTACCCAACAATAGATGGCAAACATCCATCGAAATAAAATCACAGAGAACTTCATCATGGTAACTTCCAATTTTGAATTTCACTAAACATTGTTCACTTACCAGGACCTTATGATCATCTTTTACCCAAGAAATTCGATAGGGCTGGGGATGTTTCTCCCTCTTGAGCTTCAGCTTAGAGACCATCTCTTCTGATACCAAGTTATCAGTGCTACCACCATCAATGATCACATCACAACATTTGTCCTAACACTTACATCTGGTACGAAAAAAATTCCTCCATTGTCTTGGTTCAATCTCACCACTTAGTAGGACTCTTTCATTTACCAAGGTCTCTTTTACATCCTCTGAATGTGATGATTGTGTATCCTCATCCACATGAGCAACCCTAGCTTGGCCCTCATCTCTCCTATCTGTCCTTCCTTGTCATTGAGGGCATTCAAAGGCACTATGACCTTATTCATTGCAATGGAAATAGGTACCATGAAAGCCACCTCTTCCTTGTCCACATCCTCTACCTCTTCCTCTCTGATTTCCAAAGTCTTGATCATGGGAGCAGTTGAAACCCTCATTCCTCTGGTTCCTGCTAGTACCCACATCTTCATTTTTCTTTTGGGTTTCATTACGGCCTCCAGATGATCTACCACTTCCCCTTCCTCCTTGACCATGCCCTCTTTGTCTTCCTTCAAACCTTTTATTTAGCTTCTCTTCAACTCGTAGGGCAAACTGGTATGCCTCTTCAACACTAGTCATTCTTACCAGACTTAATTCCTCCTGGATACTAGGTCGCAACCCACTGATATAACGAGCAACCTTCTCCTTATTTGCTTTTGCATGCCCTACTTTAATCAAGAGTCGGTAAAATTCCTCTGTATATTCTTGGATTGATCTTCCTGCTTGCTTTAACCCATGCATCTTCTTAAACAAATCAAGCTCGTAGTCCACAGGAATGAACTGCTTCTTCAATTTGTCCACCATGCGATCCCATCTTGTGATCTTCTCCTTTCCTCTTCTGTTTCTTTCCAATTGAACCTCTTGCCACCAGATTTTGGCATGACCTTTCAGTTTGGCCTTTGCAAACTTAACCCTATCTGGGTCCCTGATATCCTCATACTCAAAGTATTCTTCCAATTCATTGATCCAATCGATCAACTCATCTGGTTTTAGATTTCTTGAAAATACAACCACTTCAATTGTAGGTCTTTTTCCAAACTTAGTAATGGCCCTAAAAAGCCTTTCCTCTACATGATCCAGAACTTCCCCGTCAAATTCTCCTTCTAGTCCCATTCCTTCTTCTTCATTGTCATCCTCACTTTCATCACCTGCGGCCACAGTTGCTCCTCTACGGAGCTCCTCCTACAATGCTTGTACCTACCTTTAGAGGGCTTTAACCTCCTTAGGATTAATAGCTTTGGCCCTTTCTCCATGCTCTCTTTATGGAGGCATCTTCTTAATTCAAAACCACAACCACACAGTCTTGGTGCAAACTGCCTCACAGTCGGTGCTCTGTCTACACACTCAGGAAGACCAGCTCTGATACCACTTGATGGGGACACAACCCAAGAATAGAATGAACACAATAGAAGAAGGAAAATTGTATTAACTAAAGAATAAGCTAGTACATTTAGTACAAAGAAAATAAACTTCAAAACATGCCCTAAGGGCTTACAATAGCATAAATGTGGAGATAATTTCTCCTTTTAGTACCTCCTCTCAAACTCCACTCCAAACTGCCTTTTACAATGCTAGGAATCTCCTTAAATAGACCCCGGAGAGTTAAGGACTAGGAATACATTCTAGAAAGTGCTAGTAGGCATCCACCAACCAAATATAAGGCTCCAAAAGCTGCGTTAGAAGTCAGCGCAAATCTAGAAGAATCCAAAAATGGTAACTGAACTTTTGGGAGGCATAACTTTTGAACTGTAGCTCCGATTGATGAACCGTTTACATTTTTGGAAAGCTCTCAAAGTGCTCTGTAGCCCTATGGACTAGATTCACTCATCCTCCATTTTTGGCCCTTTTTGAGGTCATTTAATGCCCCTAACCTGACTTTGAAGCATTCTTAGGAGGTCTCCAAAACCTGAAAAAATACAATAACTTTTAAACCGTGGGGCCTTTTGACTTGATTCTTTTTTTGGAATGCTCTAAATCACAATTACATTCATTTGGCCAATTCACACCTTCCAGTTTACAAAAATGATGGCCCAAATACATGCTCCTATTTTTTCAGGATTTTCTAGCACACTGATAGTGGGACTGTGAGAGTTGGAACCTTTATTTGACCCAAATGGGTGTCCAAAAATGAAAACACATGAAATAGAAACTAAGTCTAAGTACATTTTTTTTGGGTGACACATGATTGCCCTTATACCTCTGGATGCTCCTGCATCAGGATCAAACAACTACTAAAGAGAATGAAGGACACTTTATTGTGATAATACGTGCTATAAATGTATCAAAGAATCTTTTAATGCATACAAACGAAAAGCACATTGCAACAAAGTATCATTATGTAAGGGAGTTGGTTCAAGACAAAGAGGTAGAAATGAAATATATTAACACAAAGGAGAAAATTGCTGATATCTCCACCAAAGCATTACCTAAGGATGCTTATGAGTATCTGAGAGGTAAATTAGGGGTGATACCCCTTTCAAAGGGGCTATGTAAAAGACAAAGGGAGTACCTTGCATAAAAAAAGTTGGCATTCTTTTCATACAAATTGATGTAGTGGAACTTGCTTTAGGAAATTGGCTAAAGTAATCACAAAACTAAAACTTCAAATCAATCACAAGCAAGGTTACAAGGGGAGAAAATTGAAGAGCCTACAAAAGCCTATGTTAGCATATATCAAGATGCCAAGTGTTGAGTATATGTCTTTGGCATTGTTTTCAAAGAGGGAGAAAGTACAATAAACTAATCAAGAGCGAGATGATCAAAGTAAAAAAAAATCAAGGGAGAAAGTCCATAGAAAGCACATTGAACGGATCAATGCAAAGAGTACTATAGATGCTCAAAATCATCCCAAAAGACTATATTAATTTATTTAATATTTTTCTTGACATTATAATTAATTAATTATTAATTAATTATATTTGTCATATTCTTCTACATATTTAATTAAATTTATTTAAGTAGGTTCACTTTTCTAAGGTATTTAAATTTAAATTTAATACCTACAACCTTAATGTGTTAAATTTGTTTAATACATGATTCCCCATAAATCCCCCTTTTAAATAAATTCTATTTGTTTAAATCCCTCCATCTCATTAATTCCTCTAAACCTGTGATTAAATTAAATCTTATTTAATTTAATCTTAAACCTAGCCTAAACCCTAGTCTACACCCATCATTTTCATCCTTCTAAGCCTACCCACTACTTAATCCCACTTAATTACCTTAATCATCTTGCTAAACCATTCTTAAGCCTAATTGTGTGCGAACACATTTGTGAGACCACTCCCACTTCTCACACCTCTTGCAAGCTTTGTCCCCCACTCCTCTCTCCAAGTTTTCTCACACATGTGTGAGAAAACTTTGAATGTTGACCACCTGCATGGCTTGCTTATGTGTGTCTTTGTGGCACTATGTGAATGCCACATAGATGCCACCTCACCTAGGGGCTCTCTCAAGCCTATAAATAGAGCCCTTGTCTCAAGCATTTTCATCTCCTCCACATGCATTGTTATCATGTTAGTTTGAGTTTTGAGCTTCCATAGTGTTATCATGCTAGTTTGAGTTTTAGAGTTTTCATAGTGATATTCATGTTGTATACTAACCCTTGGTAGCTGATTTTAGATTGCATTTCCATTGTTAGATTTAGCTTATTCATGCATTTAGATCTTTATTTCATTTTCATACTAGTTTAGCATGCACATTAGCTTAGCTTCTTTATTGCATTCCATCTCGACATCCTTGAATGCTTTCAAACATGGCTTCCTCCATAGCCATTATTTGAGGTGTTCTTCATCTCATATAACATAGTTTCATAGTTTCATCAATCACACTTGCACCTTCACATCAAGAGATTTAAACATAGTTGTGTTTGGGAGAGCACACCAAACATCCCTCCAATCCAATACACCAACAAGATCTCTCATGGGTGCTTTTATTGAGTTGTTTGAGGTTGCTTGAGGACTTGAGTTGTTGGTTTCTTTGAGTTGAAAAAATCAAGCAAATGTTAGTTAGTTTTATTTCATTGTTGAATATTTAATGCATGCACATCAACTAATCTTTCTTTGTTAGCTCTTTCTTCCAATAGGTCAATCTCTTTAGCATACAAGTACATCATTAGAAGATCTGAAGACTGAAAGAAAGAAAGATGGAGAAAGTAGAAAAAAGAGAGAGGGAGATATTTAGATATTCTATTGATCCATGGAAGAAGAGAATGTTATATTTTCTAACATAATCAAAAGAAGGAGCTATCGATAGAGGGAGCATTTTTATTCATGTGCTTTCTTTTTGGCATTGCCTTACTATTTTGACCTAGTTAGTTTAATAGAAGTAGGTGTTCATTATTTGTTTGACTAGTTGATCACTTTAGTTTGCCACCAAAGCCAAAGAGGGAGATTGTTGCTATATGATCGAAAAGATCATTTGAGTAAGAAAACTATGTGTTTCAATCATTGTTTTGTCACTAATGTCAAACCTACTACATGCTCATAAGACAATTGCTTATATGTTTCAAGCACTATCACTTAGTTGATTGATGAGGAGGATTTGATCAACAAGATGTAACAAAGGTACCTAGAGGAAAGGTTGAGTTATGATTATGTATTGAAATGCAATAATCAGTTCAGATAGTGATAACATAATGTATTGATGTTCTACTTGAGGTTACAAAATGATTGGCTACACTTAGAAATTTCAGAAGAAAAAAGCTAGACAAAGTTCATTTGCTAAGCTTGACCAAGTTGATAGAAGGTGCCAAGAAAAGTAAATGCAAGCTAAGAAAAAAGTCAATTGGAGCTGAGTGAAAGTTAATTCTAGTGGATGCCGAGTAAACTAGTAGGTTCTAAGCAAGTTAGTGGATGTTGAGTAAACTAGTAGGTGCCAAGCAAGTTAGTAAATGCCGAGTGATTTTTAGTTGATGTTGAGCACCAGTAAAATCCAGTTGATGCTGAGTGATTTTACAATAGATGCCGAGTAATATAGTATATGCTAAGCATTAGTAAATTATTAATGCCGAGCTGCTGCATTATGAAAAAAATTGAAGATTCGCCAAATAAAAGCTGACAAGTTCATTTTCTTGGAACTTGTAATTAGGAGGAAGATAAGATTGATGTGTTGGAGGCACATAATCTTATGTAAACCATTTTGGAGGCAAATTCAAATGGATTCTAGGAGAAGTTTCTAAAGAAGACAAGATATGGGGTAGATACATTGTATCCTACCTAATCCATTGAAAACCCTAAATTTTGAGATGGACAATGAGTAGGAAAAAGAGTTCTAATTTCCTATATGTAGGGATATCTAGTCATGAAGCAAAGAGGTTAGAGAGTTTTGGATGCAAAAATCTAACAAGGAGACTGAAGAGGGTTTGCTTCATCAAGTGACCCAAGAGAAGAAGTCTACAATGGTGAACTAAGCAAGAAGGCTTGATGAGGATGAATGCTTGAAGGGTGAATAAGCTATCAAAACTACAAAGATTGGAAGCCAAGTAGAGTTGAGGACTAAATAGTGATCTATAATCTACAAGTAAGGTTGTAAGTTGTATCAGATCAATTGTATCAAATTAGGGTAAATCCTTTGGAGAAAGTTTGACTTAACAGTCATTGGAAAATCTTTTAATAGGGTGGCATTCCAAGTGAATGGCCTAAAGTCCTCTAACAAGGCTCACTTTTAATAGGGTGATTAAAATCCCTTAATCGGGTCACATTTAACAATGTGTGTTGTAACCTTTAACAGAGTTGGCCTTTAACATGGCATCACTTCAGAAGAGTGAAAAAGGAGTAGCATTTTACTAATGGTTTTTCCCAAATAGGCTTTCCATGTTAAATCATTGTGTCAAGTATGTTGATGGATGTGTTATGCTTTATGCTTTATAATTTTGCATGTTAATGTTACAGTAACATATTAGTTTTGGTTAACACACAATGAATGCATGCATGGTTGAGAAAGTTCTAAGGGTTCACTATATTGTGAAAAGTTTTGTTTTGTACATCTAGACCTTGATTAATTGATTCAACCCCCCCAGTTATTCAAAAATATTTCTGACAATTTCTCCTTATTTTGGTTAGTTACCTTGTATATCCATGAGATGAATTTTTGAGCATGGATTCACCTTCACGGGCTTAGATTTGTTCCTTTTCAACATCATTCCTAGGTCCATTAATGCATAAAAACTTCAAATGGATCATGATCCTTGTTGAATTAAAAAATAGAACTAGACAACTTCATTTCCATTAGGTGAGAAATATAAAACATATAAACCCAATTCTCTATATAGAATTAGAATTTCACCTTGGAAATTTGACTATCCGTGAGATGACCTTAGAAAATTTCTCCTTATTTTGGTTAGTTAGCTTGTATATCAATGAGATGAATTTTTCAGCATGGATTCACCTTCATGGGCTCAAATTTTTTCCTTTTCTACATTACGCATGGGTCCATTGATGCATAAAATTTTTGAATGGAGCACGAACCTTGTTGACTTTAAAAATAGAGCTAGACAAAATTCATTTCCATCAGGTGAGCAATAGAAAACATAGAGACCCAATTCTCTCTCCATAGAAATGGATTTTGACCTTGGAAATTTGACTAGAGACTAACTTGGCTATAACTTCCACTTCTCTAGATCCTTTCATCATAAGTAAAGTAGGTGCATATCTACAAATGCTATCATGACTTTGATCTTTGGGTTCTTACTTGATGAAGTTCACGAAGGTGGGTAGTTAGCCAGATGATTTTGAATTCAAAGGAAACAAGAAAGACTTGCTTCTAATTAGGAAGATGCTCAAACAATATCACAACTGAAACTAAATCACCTAATCCAAAAATACATTTTAATAACAAGAAACCTACAAGGATAAATAAGAAAAAGTGAAGCAATAGAGAATTGGAAAAGGCACAAAGTGGGAGTCTTGGAAACTTGATGAGAAGTGAGTCTTCTAGGGGCTATCTAGACAATCAACTAGAAAAAATCTCAACGTATTGCCAACTACTAAAAATATAAAAGGGGCTAGACTAAAACTTGGCAACAACTAGCTCGGACTGGGGAATTAGGAATTAAATTTTTTTGACAAGGGGGCCTAGAATCTCTTGTTTTGCACAACTAAATGACAAACTACAACAAGCAAAAACTAAGCTAATCACACTACACAAAGAAACACTAACCTAGGAATGCAGGAAAACAAAGAAAAGAAGAAAGCAAAAATAAAAGCCTGCCTAGACTAACTCTAATTGTAGGTGATACCTACTTTCAATTGTGAATTTTATAAAGCTTCAGGTCCTTACCATTGTAAGACAATGGAAAGATTTCACTAGTGGGATAGGCTAGAATAAAGGAGTTATTCTAATTTACTTGCACAATTATGAAAGGACCTTTCCAAAGAGAATCAAAATTATGATGCATACCTTTGGGTTCATGCCTATTATTCCATAATAGGACTAGATCATCTTTCATGAATTTCCTTGGCCTATATTTCTTATCGAAGAAACTCTTCACATGCTTTTGGTGTTCTTTGATTTGTTCGACCAATTTCTCACACTCTTCTTCAAGCTTAGTGAGGACCAACTTCTTCATGATGTTAATTAATATTTTATTGCTCAATTTTGCCTAAACATTCCCTTAAGGAAAGTAGTCTGAGGAAAGATTGAGGTGAATGTTATTGTCATAATAGATCAATTACTTATTGTAGTTTGTAGATGGATAGTTCCAATGGTTGGGGAAGGCTAGCTTTGACTCCGTATACAAGCTCAAATGGTGAAATGTTGATGGCCTTCTTAGGTATCACTATATCTTCCTAGAGAGCTTCATGTAGCCTCTTGTACCAGTACTTCTAATTTTTAGAGACCAACTTCTTCATAATGTTAATTAATATTTTATTGCTCAATTTTGCCTAACCATTCCCTTAAGGAAAGTAGTCTGAGGAAAGATTGAGGTGAATTTTGTTGTCATAATAGAACTCTACAATCTTTATAGAAGAAAAGTAGGTAGAATTATCTATGATGATAATTAGTTGTACCCCAAATCTCACCAAGATGCTTTCTCTGAAAAACTCACAGGAAATCTCAAATGTGGTTCTCTTGGTAGGTTTTTCCTCCACCCATTTAGTAAAGTAGTCTATGGAAGTTATAATTTATAAGTGATTAGCTGAGGAAGGGGGCTTAATTGGACCAATGAAGTTGATTCTCCACTGCTGAAAGGGGACTTCTATTACTACTGGCTTTAGTGGTAGAGCGGCTAACTAAGATTTACTAGAGAGCATTTTACACTTGTCACACTTGTCCACCCACTCATAACCATCTTTGAACATACTAGGCCAACAGTAGAATTACCTCAAAATCTTATAAGTTGTCACTATAGAAGAAAAATGTCCACTACAGGCCTCATTAAGAAGTTTCTAAAGAAATCTCTCCTATTGAGGTTTATCCATGCATCTCAAGAAATTTCCATTAGTTTCCCTTTTAAACAATTGATCATCATAAATGACATACTTACTTGATTTAGTTTTGAGATCTCTTCTCTACTTGTATGTTAGTCCATTAGAGCATTCTCTGTAAGGAAATAAAAATTATTTGAAAACCAAGGATCCTAGAGGCTTACCATTAATTCTCTCAAGGTTCCTTCATCTTGAGTAGATTCCCATTTTTTTGCAATTACTTTGCATAAACCATTTCCTCATACCAACTTTTTTGGTTTCAAGTCAATATCATACTCCTAGACTTTTACTATCTAGGCTCCTCTAGTATTACATCCTATATCTTGATGGGTCAATATACTCTTGACGACAGAGTTAGGTACATGCACAATAAAGCATGAATGTAAGACATAAAACCTAAAATTCTTAAGTGATCTTATCACCATGTATGCATGCTTTTCCATCTGATAATATCATAATTCATGCTCCTTGAGAGGGGTTCTCATGAAATAAATAGGTGCTTGAATACCCTCCCTATTTTCTTGTATCAGTACGAAAAATATAGTATGGGCTAATTCATAACAATATAGTATGAACTCTTTTGTATAATTTGGGTGAACTGGGATAGGAGATTTAGCTATGGAATCCTTGATTTGATCAAAATATTTCCTTCCAAAATTATTCCACTTGAATATTTGACTACCTTTAATCATGTTGACTATTGACTTGGTAATTTTAGAGAAATTAGGAATCAAGCATCTCAAGAAATTCATCTATCCAAAAAAAGACTTGATTCTAGATTTTCTTGTTGGTAAAGTCAACTATTGGATAGCTCACACATACTCAGAATCAATCTTGATGCCTTGTTGAGAAACTATGTGACCAAGCAATCTACCTTCTGTAACACAAAAGATAGATTTCTTGGGGTTAACGGAGATTCCATGTTCCCTGCATCTCATTAGTACTTTCTCCAAGTCCTTCAAATGACTTTCTCTTTTCTTGAAGAAGAGTGCTAGCTCATCCAAATATATAATAATGATCTTATCTTTGAGATTAGTGAAAGATGAATTCATGGCTCTTTGAAAGGTGGCTCCAACATTGATTAGCACAAAAGGCATCCTATTATAGGAAAAATTTCCCTAGAGAGTGGTGAATACCATTTTAAATTGATCCTCTGGATCAACTTCAGTTTGATATAAGTCTAAGAAGACATCCAACATAGAAATCATTTCAGAGTTGGCCATTGCCTATAGTAGATGATCCATGTTAGGTAGAGTGTAATTGTCTTTTAGAGAAGCCTAGTTTAAATTTCTAAAGTCGATGCAAATTCTAATTTTCCCACTCTTTTTCTGGATGGGGACAATGTTAGCTATCCAAGTTGAATGGTGTATGGGGTATATGATCCTTTCTTATAACATCTTATGGACCTCTCTAAAGATGGAATCTAAGATCATTGGATTATAATTGCATTGCTTCTGTCTAAAAGGAGTTGCTTTAGGCTTAATGGGAATCTTGTGTTTAAACTAGCCATTCTTAAAAGCTTTCAAATCCCCATAGCCCCATGCAAATACATCTTGGTATTTAGAAAGTAATCCTCTCGCCCTAGTCCTTTCTTCATCTGAGAAACTATGACCAATATTAATTATCTTATGTTTGGACTTAGTGCCTATGCTCATCCCCTCAAACTCTCCAGAGGTTCCACCTTTCCTACCCCTTTCCCTTTTGATATATGCATCATATCTATCAAAAAAAAAATCTAGAGAAATGAGATGTCTAGGAATTTTATTACCTTTACTTGCTCAACACCAAGTCCCAAATATTTCTTGCTATCAGGGATAAACTCTTGACATGTTCTTTTCTTTCCTTCAAATTATTGGTCACTTAAAGGTTTGAACCCCTCTAGGAGACATTAGATTTGTTTATCACTGGTGAAGACTTTCCACGATTCAACATTATCAAGTACATTAGGTATGAAGAGAATTTCAACATTGTATTGAATATCTTTGAATTTTGAATGTGGAAGTACAAGAGAAGAGGAGGTAGCTAACATATCTGCCCTCACATTCTATTCCCTAGGAACAACTTGTATTAAAAAGGCATCCAAGTCTTCAATTTCACCCTAGACCATGTTTTGATAGTTCTGAAGTTTTGCATTCTTTATAGTATATAGTCCTCAGACTTGTTTCACTATGATCTCTGCATCTCCATGGGGTTTTAGGATTTTCACCCCCCTTTTCTTTGCATTAGTGATATCCACCAGCAATGCTTCATATTTTGCATTATTATATGTGTTCTTTAATTATAGTTTATATGCAACCTATTTCAAATTTCCATTAGGGAAATGAGTACCATGCCTACTCTAGATCCAATAGTAGCACAACTATTTTCAAACTCTAAGATCCAAATCTTTTAGTCAATAGGAGGATCTAGTTGTTCTTCTGAAGTGGTAAAGTTAGAGAACATCATGTAGTTCCCAAACTCCATTTCTTGATACAAAATTTGGGCCTTGGGATCATTGGATTTCATAGCCATAAATTTAACTTTCTCCTCAAGTTCTAACTTAATCCTTTTATTACCAACATGTATTATGGCATGAGGCCAGTCTAGATTAATTTCTCTACCCATATCTCTACAAAAGCTCCTACTCAAAATCATACCATAAATAGCAAGGATATCAACTACCAAGATGGTTAATTTCATTCTCTTTGCAAGATGTGTGACTAAGGCTACTTTTGCATCAACTTTCTTTGCATCCATGGAATAAAAATATCCAAAGGTCTTGGTTAGAGATAAGCCTAATGTGTGAGAAATATTAGAAGGCATGACATTGTTAAAGGCTCCCGAGTCAATTATATAATTACTCAATTTGTGACCATTTACATATAAGGACACGTAAAATGGATCAAGTTCTTGGCTAGGAGAGGTAGCTAAAAATAAGGACTCTTCTTCTTTAAAAAACATAGGTAGAATTTGTTCTTCATCAATGGGAGGGCCACAATTAAAATGGGTTTGTTCATTTCTAATAGTAGTATTGATACTAGGGTGAGTTTTACCATTAGCTTCACTTCTACAATAATTTACTTGTTTTGTTAGTTCTGTAGGGTGAGTTTTCAAGTAATCCAAGGGAGAAACTTGGATACAAATTTCTTTGCAATATTGAATGATATCAAATGAGGGATGAGGTTTATCATTTTGTTCAAATTTTTCTTGTTCTTTCCTCCAAGAAAAAGAAGTAGATGCACTAGTTGTTGCTAGTGAAGAGCCCAGAGCCATGTTCTAGATAAGAATTGAGTTCATCAGATTCTTATCTCTTTGACTTCTTGTTACTAAAGTCATTTTTACTTCATCTAATGTAGTGAACCAATCTCCTCCTAAGTTTGAATATGATTCATACTCCAAGAAAAATGTTCTAGAGTCACCATGGGGAGCATAATCATCTTCACTTTCAGGATATTCCACTTTCAGCTCATTACTAGTATTGATTTGCTTGTTTCCAGGGATAAATTTAAGGAACACCCCCCCCCCCCCCCCCCCCCGCCCTCCCAAAATTTATAAAATTGTGGTGAATCACATGTCATTTGGGTGAAAAATAAATTAATAGTGTTGGCAAATTATGCGTCAATCAATGGATATTTGGTGGCAAATTTTTTAATAGTTTAGACAATTTTTATAAAATAATGGCAAATATAATTTTTGTTTTTAATAAAATTATTAATATTGATGGTGAATTATGTTTTGAAATATGGATATTGGTTGGTGAATATTTTAATAACCAATACCTTTTTTATAAAAAAATGGTGAAATTATTTTCCAAATAATTGAATTAATTTATTTGTTATGGCGAATGGTTTTCAGAAAGTTATGGTTGGTATGGCTATTTTCAAAAGATGGTAAATAAGTAGCCTAACCTAACATACCAACTTACATAAATTATTGGCAACTGGCAAGTGATGGTTTAAAGATGTGTTTGTTTGACCGTACATTATGGAAGCATAATCTTTGCCTCTACCACTGTAATTATGTTAAATGTATTATTTGAGAACTTAGACCGTCTGATGATCCGAGATCAATGGTTGAGGTTTAATTTCAGCCAACATTTCTTTTGGCATGTTTCAATAGTGAAACTCATATATCTGAAATAGACAACTACAAATAAACTGTTTTCATTTTGGCGAATGGGCTGACTGTTACATATGATAAGAACTAATATTTGGTGAACCTCGCATAATTTCAAGTAATCAAGTGGGTGAATAGGGTGGGAATTCGGTACCCCATTGTGTGTGATGCATGGCGAATTGGGTCCTAGGACAAATAAAAATTTCACATAGGAAAATGGGAATTTGGCGAATGATGATCCTCGAAAGAGACACTCAATTAATTCCATGGCAAATAAGAGTAAACATTAAAGAGAAATATGGGCAAAGAACCTGACTACCAAACTGAAATTATATAGTAATAGTGGTGAACACTCTGACCACTATATGAGTATTTTTATAAAATCTGGGTGAACTAGTCAACTAGTATACGATGTTTTTTTTGCCAATTTCTATAGCCCAATCGGGACATATTCACCAATTGACGAATAATTGCTACTAAAAAATCCCTGCTTGTGTCTATTCTTCTTTGAACAAGATTCACCATTATGATCCTCTCTTAAGTGAAATATGCACATATTTTGCTTCTTAGGAGTGTCCTACTAAGGTTTTTGGAGAGAAGGAATTATTTTACCCATTTTCCTTTTCATGGAAGTTATCTCATTTGATAATTTTTGAAGCATTTCTTCCATGTTATTGGTTGTTTCTAGTAGCAAATTTTTTCAAAGTTCCATTTGAAGCTCTCTCATCCATTTTTTGGCTGCTATCAGGTCATCCTCCAACTCTATCACCAAGGTTTGAGTAGCTTGTAGATTAGCCACATGTGCTCTTCTAATTTGAAAACATATATCTAGAGGCATCAAACTAATGAAAAACATCTTTTGATTATCTATAGTTGGTCTACTAGCAACAATAATAGGGTTGACCAATTTGTCGAACCGTACTATGAAATATATCATGGGAATACTAGGTTCCTTTTTAATTTGTGTGAGTTGAGATAATAGAGTGTGTTCACCTTTTGTACTCTTATAGCATACCTCAAGTCAATTCCACATGTCATCCTAGGTTGTAATGCATCCCATCAAAATATGTTGAAACTGATTAGTTACATTCTCAACAAGAGTCTTAATGAACAATCTTACTACTACATCTTCATGCCAAGGAAAAAAAATGCTACATGCTACAAAGAAGGCAGCAATGTGCTCATCAACAGATACTCTCCTATCGCCATTAAATTTGGGGAAGTTCTTTCAGGAAGCTCTTAGTAAGTCATTATTAGTAGCAAGACGAAGGGGGCCAATAGCATTACCCCAAGGCACACCCATTGAAGTAGGAATAATTAATGATATTGGCTGAAAGGTGACAATAGTAGGGGCTACTACTCTATGTAATGTGAGAACATTACACAGTGATGGGATCAGAGTGCATAAGATAGGAGGGGAAGAGGAATGACCGTGTCTCCAAGAAATGAGAAGGGGTGGAATAAATACAGCTCTATGGATACCTTAAAACACTAGATCTCATGAGTAGGTTCTCCCTCCTCTTAGAGGATCTTCTAATATTGGGAAATCAGCTTTCTTTAATTCCTCAAACACTGGGTCAACTTTCTCTTTTCCAAAAGCACTTCTACTATACTTGGGATCTAGTGTGAATTGACTTAGTTTACAATGGGTGTGCTTTTTTCAACCTTTTTTGCTACAACACTCCTTCCCAATACTCAACATTGGCTTCCTCTCTCTCTAGTGCAAATCTAACTCTTTGATACTCATTGAGGGATTTTCAAATTTTCTAGGCAAGTGTATTCAACTAGTTTATTATATCTTCTTATTCATCTTGGAAGCCAAGGTTGGGTTGCATTACTGGGATTTGACCTTCATAAGGCAACACCATTTTTCCTCATGAACTAATAGGCATGACTCAATAAATTGAGATGGATTTTTAAGTTATCCCAGTAAAGCCATAGATAGACTTACTAAGAAAAACTTAGGATAGGCAAGGATTTCCCCAACAAAGTCACCAAAAATTGTTGGTTAATAGTTTATCTTCGTTAATTTCAAAGGCTTATACCTTGACCCTTAATGTGCCCAATAGTAAATGGAAAAAAAAGTAGTTAACAACAAAATGGGTTAGTGTAGTAATCTATTAAAGACCCCTAAATTGAAAGGCACATCTCCCTTTAAATGCAAGATTTGCAATGAATGTTTTTTTAGCTTTTTGGGGTGTTCTCTTAACCAAAAAGAAGGAGAGGCAGAACCATATTGCTTAAAACTTCAGACAATCTAGGAGACTTTCAAAACTAACTCCTAGAATGAAATCTATTCTATCTAAGATGGAAAATTGAAACCATGCAAGAATACCTACCATAGCATGAGAGAGAGAGAGAGAGAGAGAGAGAGAGAGAGAGAGAGAGATTTAGCAATGCCTAGATTGCTAGAATAATTAAAATGTGGCAATACCTAGATTCTCCCCTTTTCATCTACTTCATTAATCAAAACTCAAGTTTCTCATACAAGCTATAAAATGCATGAACGAACATGCACAACATAGGGGAATAAAGTACTAAGAAAAGTAAAGCTTACAATCCACCAAGATGAAAGAAATAAAACCAAGTTTATTTGCAATCTTCTAGTTTTCATTTACAACACATTCATTCCAAGTTCTATAGAACAACTAACGACATGTTTGGTTATAGGAATAGGAAATTGAGAATAGGAATAGTGAATAGGAATAGGAATAGAAAATAAAAATAGGAATATAAAATAGGATTCAAGAATAGGAATAGGAATAGGATTTGTTTTTCTACACCTTGTTTGGTTCTACAATAATAGAGTGATCATCTGCTTTGGAAGAGGAAAATGGTGAATTCGTAGCAAATTCTACCTTCTCCATTCCTTGGAATGTAAATTGATATTTTTTAGGTCTCCTTGGCTTAGCTAATTTTTCCCATTACACACACCTATGATCTTACTCATGCTTGATCAACACCCCCTATGATTTCTACGATATCAATGAAATGATCTCTATTATTAAAGCTCCTCAATGTATAATAAACTCAAAAAATGTAGAGAAATTTATAAAGATAATATTGGAGGGGTGAGCATGCACTCTTGCAGGAGTTCAAATCATCCATTGCCGCTCATAATTTTTCCAAACAGTGAGATTTCTTATTGAATATTTTGAGCATTGTAAGCAGGACATGTTTAAAATTGCATTCAATTTTTTTTGTGAAGATTTAGAAATTATACAGTATTGCAAAAGGCCATATTTTAGTAGCAACATGTTGCCAACAATTAATATTTTTATGCAAGAAATAGGAAATGGGAAGATAATAGTTTTGAGAGTTTGTCGATTATTATTTGTGAGAAAGTGCCTATCAATCATGGAAAATGTGTGTAGTGGAACAATAAAGAAACTACCTGAGCTTGATAATTCAATGGTAAAGGTTTTTGAGATTTGAGCAGACTTCAAAATCTAATAGGCAATGGAGTGCAATGGACTTCAATTTTTTTTATCAAATATGAAAAAGTTAAAATGGGAATAGGAATAGCTATTCCAATAACAAGTATTTTTGAGAATGAACACATGCTCATTTTGGGGTGAAAATGGAAATACAAATTCTAATTCTTAATTTTGCTTTGGCACACCAAATAGAAAATTAAAACAAATTCTAATTCTCAATTTTGAATTGATACACCAAACAGAGACTTGAAAATGAATTATAATTCTCGATTCCTATTCTAATCAATTTCCTGCAAGCAAACAGGCCCTAAATGTACAACAAAATTAAAATGTAGAATTAGAGTCACACATAGTAGTCCAAACCACAAGGGTTCACCCACAAAATAATTTTCCAAACTTATTGACTTCACAAAAAGCTAGATATATAGGCCTCTCTAGAATAGCCAGTTACACTTGATGATTACACTACAGAGAATCTATATATAGAGGAAGCTAAAATTAGGACTTGACTGGTCATCATCCATTATAGATTTTAATCCAATTACCAAAAATGATTACAAAAGAGAATGTGTGTGTGTGTGTGAGAGAGAGAGAGAGAGAGAGAGAGAGAGAGAGAGAGAGAGAGAGAGAGAGAGAGAGAGAGAGAGAGAGAGAGAGAGAGAGAGAGAGAGTATCAAAGCATCAAACTTTCTTATGAGTCATAGCCTTAGCTCTATTTTCTTTTATTGCATTTGTTACTTTATCTAGTTCATCAACACTTGGGGGTGAAAATGGAAATACAAATTCTAATTCTTAATTTTGCTTTGGCACACCAAACAAAAAATTAAAACAAATTCTAATTCTCAATTCTGAATTGATACACCAAACAGAGACTTGAAAACGAATTATAATTCTCAATTCCTATTCTAATCAATTTCTTGCAAGCAAACAGGCCCTAAATGTACAAAAAAATTAAAATGTAGAATTAGAGTCACACACAGTAGTCCAAACCACAAGGGTTCACTCACAAAATAATCTTCCAAACTTATTGACTTCACAAAAAGCTAGATATATAGGCCTCTCTAGAATAGCCAGTTACACTTGATGATTACACTACAGAGAATCTATATATAGAGGAAGCTAAAATTAGGACTTGACTGGTCATCATCCATTATAGATTTTAATCCAATTACCAAAAATGATTAGAAAAGAGAATGTGTGTGTGTGTGTGTGTGTGTGTGTGTGTGTGTGTGTGAGAGAGAGAGAGAGAGAGAGAGAGAGAGAGAGAGAGAGAGAGAGAGAGAGAGAGAGAGAGTATCAAAGCATCAAACTTTCTTATGAGTCATAGCCTTAGCTCTATTTTCTTTTATTGCATTTGTTACTTTATCCAGTTCATCAACACTTGGGATTATGATGTTATCAACTTGAATCATCTAGTAGTTATCCATCTCTATTAACTCTTCCACTCTCGTGATCTTTGATTGGAACTTTTCTGATGCTCATCTTAGGATGAAATCTATTGTTGAGAGCTTCTGGATCCTTAATACTTGGAAGTTAATTAAATAAGTGGTCTTAATCAACAAATTCTAGGAATTTGGTTTTCATTCACTCAATTTCCACCAATTGACCATTACTAGATACATATGATTTCATATTGCAACATGTTTAAGTATTCAAAAATCTTTTCAATAACATTCTGCACTAGATCATGCACATCCTTAAGCTCATTTATTGACCTTACAAAGCTTTCCACTATAAACTCCAATGATCACTTCCAATGAAGCAATGGTTCTTGACCTATTTTGAGGATCCTGTGGGTCATGGTGACATTAGTCTTCACATCTATCATCTCTTGCAACAAGGGCAATTGCTCCATCAGTTTCTTTGATGCTTTTTGCATGGTCATCTCATGCCTAGACATTGCTTTCCTTAACTGAATAGTATCTAGAAGAAGATTTCTAAGATTCTTGATGAGAGGGGGACCTTGAGCCTTCATTTGATCAATCCATGAGCGACCAATTTGAACTAATTGCCTTTCCTATTGTATCTTTAAAAGAAAGTTCTTATTCTCTTCTATACTTGGATCAAATGTAGGCTATTACTTTTTTATTTGAGGCCTTGCATACCTATTTCTCCACCCTTAACTCTTCTAGTTTTTCATCTATCTTTCATTAGTTGATTTCCATATGTTAACCATGCACAAGAATACCAATGTCAACCATTTTTATTTGAAAGTCATTTATAGTGAGCTCATGGAACTTTCCCTCTTTTTGATGTTCTTCTTTCTCCATCAACATATAAATAGTAGAGGGATCAGTGGCCAATGCTTTTATAGATTTTTGCTTCTTTGTCTTTATTGATTATGACTAAGAAGAAGTACCTTGCATGATGAGGTCCTTGGATGGGGTAACTTCCTCATATGTATGTTTTTTCTAATTAATGGTCTCTTCCAACCATGAATCAGTTGAGAGGATATTGATTGCAGACTAAAGGGCTGTAGGATTAAAGAGTTTCCTTGCCAATAGGGGTGTATGCTTGCTCCAAGTGGTAGTGGGGAAACTAGTCACTTTAGTAACTCAAAGGGCCAAGGTATCATCATGCATAGATTCATCTTTCTCTTTACCATCCATGGGATTGGTGTCACCATCAAGATTGATGACTTGGATAGGGGAGAAAGACTTGGCCACTAATTTCTATTGCTCCTTCTCATTATCCTTTCCCTTCTCCCCAACATTTCTTGTATTTGGGAGAGATTCTCCTCCACAAGTAGAGTTGATTTGTATATTCTTCTTTGAAGGTTGATCTTCACCCTGACTGATGGACTAGGTTGGGCCTATTAATCTTGAAGTGGTAGTGGTGGTTGAGGTAGACACAATTGCCTGAGAAAATCTAGAAGCTACTCCACCAGTAGAGCATGTACTTTAAGTTATTTTTTTTTTGCCTTAGTCAACTCCAGCCATTTTTCCATTCTTTTAATTATCCCATGCATTAGGACCTCCATCATATCGATAATAGGACCTTTAGGGAGAGCTGACACAATGGTAGTTCCCTTGATCTACTTAAAGGATGAGGGATGCATATAGGATCCATCATCTACAATTTTAGAAACATCAACAAAGTCATTATATAACTTAATTTCATCATTTTCAGCTTGGACCAATACTTATCCCTAGTTTGGTATTTGTTATGACATCCAACCCAATAATATTTAACATTTGGAAAATGTTTGTGAGCATATCCCATCTTTAAATGATCTCTTACAAAATTCACCAAGTAATATTAAGGCCTAAGTACCTCATAATCCACTAGTTTGATCTTGTTCTCAAAACTTTTAACTAGATTCCAGGCATCATATCTAGAAGTACAGGAATAGGGTCCAACTACCATTGGGAAGGAAATTTTGGCTATCTTCTTTATATTAGAACATAAGGTGTCCACTTCTAGTATTTGTCAACATAATTCAATAAGAACAATTTTGTCCTCAGGCTACCTAGGGAGCCTTTTGGGAAAACCATCAAAAGAACTAATTTGTACATAGGAGAAGCTTGGGAATTGGATGAAAGAACATCTAAACTGGGCTATAACTAAAATAACATCTGGTGAAAGTCTTTGCTTAGGGCAGCCTCAAAACTCTCAGCACAATCTCATAGTGAACACATCATTCATTTTCATGTACTCTTCAAAGCTCCTCTACAACTAAAGGTGAGGGTAGAATGCCTATACCCTCATACTCTCATTATAGTCTTCAATGCTAGGAAGACCTAGCCATAGGTGATGCATGGATAAGGCATATATTAGATATGAGGACATATAGAAATGCTTATATTTTTAGCTAAATTTAACCATGAGGCAAGCTCATCACATATGATTTTGACCTATTTGATCACTAGTCCTTCGATAGATATGGCTTGCACCAAGTATAAATGATGCTCAATGAAATCCATAATTTGATCCTTTCCTTTCAATCTTAACAATAATGCTAGGATGTTGACGATTTCTCTTTTTAAATTGGTTCCAAAAAGGGTTTTTGACATTTTTCTCTTCTTTGAATGAGGTGTTTGGAACTAGCATCTCTGCATATCCTCTATTCACAAATTCCTCTTTTTTTTGAAAATAGATGTAGAGGACCCAAAATCAATATCATTGTATTCCTCTTTCACTGGTACGCTAAATGCAGATTACATCAGGGCCTTATTTATCAAGAGAAGGATAGACTGGCCAGGCATCAAGATTTACTTTGTTTCTAGATTATATCTCTCGATACACTCTCTTACTAACTCTAGAGCCTACACACCCATGGTAAATATAGTGGCTTCTACCAATCCATTTTCCTTCCATTTTTGGGTGATCAAGTCGATGGGTTGAGAGTTAAGCCTTCTGTGGAGATCACCTAAGTCATATAATTTGAATGTAAGTACCAATGAGATATTTCAATTCACTTTCCAAGCCTAGGAGTCAATCGTAACTTGTTTCTCTAATTTCTATTTTCTTATTATTTCAAAGAAGGGCTAATTGCTCGATTAATAGTCATTAAAATAATAAGGAAGCAAGTTTGAGGCAAATCTAAGCAAATAGATGCAAAAATCTGAATGTTAGTACCACACAAATGAAATTAAACACAACCAATGATCATAATGGTAGGATTTGATAATTAACAGCTATTTAAAACTTTCTATTTTTATGCATGTAAGGATCCATGAACCTAAAAAATATATTACTCTCTTAATGTGATATGGTAGCGTGAAAAGAGACTTACCAAACCAAGGGATTTCAGTTTAATTGAAACTCCCTCATTTACTTTAGAATCTAGAGCAAGGATTCACATTGTAAGTCTTTATATACAGAGGAGAACATGTATATCCATCTTTCCATAAGCCTATCCTTTCTTTGATTATGAATCATGTGAGAAATAATCCTCCAATACCTCAGGCACTTCATTTTCTTATTCTCTGCATCAAGAAATTTAACACTTGATCTCCTTTATATTAGGAATGTACCTTCATGACTAACTTTATCAAAAGCATCTTCCTAGCATCTCTATGGAATATTATCACACTAGACTTGCTTAGTTATCTTATCTTTGTAATCTTTTGGAGAAGTTGACTTCTATCTTTTGGAAGGACAAAAATAACCTCTGAGATCAAAACTTTTCAAAGGAAGGGCCACCTTAGAACATTTCCCCTTGTTTTGGTTAGTTACCTTGTATATCCATGAGATGAAATTTTGAGCATGGATTCAACATAATGGGCTCAGATTTGTTCCTTTTTAGCATCATGACTGGTTCCATTGATGTATAAACACTTTGAATGGAGCACAAGCCTTGTTGGCTTTGAAAATAGAGATGAACAACTTCATTTCAATCAAGTGAGCAACAAAAAAAATGCAGACCCAATTCTCTACACAAAAATGGATTTTGACCCTAGAAATTTGACTCGAGACTAGTTTAGCTATAACTTTCACTTCTCTAGATCCTTTCATCATAATTTGAGTAGCTTCATATGTATGAATGCTATCATGAATTTGATCTTTAGGTTCCTACTTGATGAAGTTTGCTAAAATAGATAGCTAGCCACATGATTTAGAATCTGAAGGAAATAAGAATGCTAGAACAACAAAAAATGTCATGGAAACAAGAAAGAATCACTTCTCATCAAGAAGAAACTCAAACAATATCCCAACTAAAACTAAATCACCTAAGCACCAAATGCATTGGAATAACAAGGAACCCATAGGGATAAATAAGAAAAAGTGAAGCAAGGGAAACCCAGAAAAGACACAAAGTGGGAGTCTTGGAAGCTTGATGAGAAGTGAGACTTCTAGGGGCTATCTAGATGATCAACTAGACAAAAACTTAATGTATTGCCAACAACTACAAACATAAATGGATAGACTAAAAGTTGGCATCAATTTATAAGTATATAAAATGAAGCAAGGGATCTTCATTACACAATCCAAATACATGAAGGAGATACTAATTTTTTGGCATGGAAGATTCAAGACCAATTAGTACACATATGACCACAAGAAAAAAGTTATCTAAGAATGATGATTCTACTGATGTGAATGAGAAATTGTATAGGTTGATGATTGGAAAACTACAGTATGTTGTTTGCAATAGACCTAATATTGCATTTGTAGTTAGGATAGTTTCAATATTTTTTGAAAATTTTAAGGAGAATCACATGGTGGTAGTGAAAAGGATACTAAGATATCTAAAAGGGACAAAATATTATTGATTGTATTACAAGAATAATGCTAGGTTTGAAATAAAAAGTGTTTATTAATTTAGATTGGGTAGGAAATGTTGGTGACAAAAAAAGTACAAGTGGAGGAGCTTTCTTTCTAGGAAAGAGACTAGTTTCACAAACACGAAAGAAGCAGAACTACATATCTCAATCAACAACTAAAGTTGAATATGTGGGAGAAATAGTGAATTGTTCAAATATCATATGGATCAAGCAATTGTTGAAAGGAATAAAGGAAGAGATCACTGATCTAGTTGTTATCTATTATGATAACACTAGTGCTATAAACATATCAAAGAATCCTGTGATGCACACAAAGACTAAGCATATTGCTATCAAGTATCATTACTTGAGAGAGATAGTTGAAGGAAAAGAAGTAAGATTGGAGCATGTGAAGACTAAGGAGCAAATATCGGATATATTCACTAAGGCATTACCTAAGGATGTTCATGAATATTTAAGAGGTAAATTAGGGATGATTCCCCTAGATAAGGCTAGTGAATTTGAAATGGTGGTCTACATCAAATGGGTTGATCATAATATCTTAAAAGTTAATGAAAATAGTCCTACTTTAGAAGCTACCTAAAGTGTCAAAGGAAGAAGTAGAGAGTGAAGGAACAAGGACAAAATTATGTATCACTCATGCATAGATAACAAATGATGAATTTTATACTGACATGAAGATATCTAAATGGAAAAAATCAATGAGATAGATGAAGTGTCTTTGGAATTGTTATCAAAGAGGGAGAGGATTTTCATTTACCATGAGCAAATAAGGAAGAGGGAGTTCATAGAGCTTATGTAAGGTGTCATTAGTAATACAAAAGAATCTAATTGATTTCATGATTTGATATGATAGAAGGAGCTTATATGTTGCATATCAGAGCTGGATGGATGAGAATTGAAATGAAACTAAAAGAGAAAGATTGTTAGACATAGAAGTGGGAATTAGAATGAAAGTAAGGATATTAATGAAAATGTGATACTACACATAGAGGGAATTTTCTCAATGTAGTACATATTTTGGATTGCATGGTAACTAGAGCTATTGCCATCAATGTCAAAGAGAGAGATTGTTGGAACCTACAATTAGAATAATTATTATGTTGTCATTGATGTCAAATATTATAGGTAAGACAATTTTCTATATGATTTGAGTTCCATATCTAGATGATTAATGAATAGGATTTGAGAACATGGTCATAAAAAATTTACTTAGAGGAAATGTTGAGTTATGAGAAGAAGCCACAATGATTACTTATTAGTTATGGTTTGACAAGATAAAGTGATTTTATAATCATACTACACATGAAGAAGATTGTTGTACTGAAGCCTTGAAGAAGTGATCAAAGATTGAAATAATTCATAAGCTTAACCAAGCAACATAGTAGAAGATTAAGGAACTTAAATTTTGTGTCGAGTGATGCTAGTGTCTAATAAGTAATAGTATGTTCCAAGTAGAAGTAGTTTTGACCAAGCATCAATATTGAGTAAGTGTCAGTATATGTGCCTAATAGAAGGTTGGTAGATATTGAGTAACCCAATGATGAGCAAGCATCAGAACATAGTATTGGATGAGGGACAAAATTTTGATATTTTATGAGGAAATCATGGTTTCCAGCTAATAGAGTTGATTTCTTGGAATATGTAAAGTGTTTGGAAGATAAGGATGGATGACCTGAAACATTTAAATCAAGGGAAGATATTTTTATGTGTTCCTATGCAAGGATTCAAGGAGAAGTTTGGAGAAGTTTCCAGAAGAGGAAAGAAGAGATGAAATGTTAGAAGGATTTGATGAATCTGATTAAACCCTAAGATCTTTGATGATGTTCAAGAGACTAAAGATCAGAATTACCTATTTAAGGAGGCACAAAATTTAAGCTTGTGTGTGTGTGAAAACCTAGCAAGGTTGGATTAGTTATTGATGCTATTGATTGGTAAACTTAAGTAGAAGGTTGAGAAGAGTTGAGAAGAGAAGAATAGTGATTGCTTAAAGGGTTTCCAAGTGAATCAGAGACTAAGATGGTAGTGAAGGTTAGTCATTGGATTCACATTTATGCCAAACCACAATCTATATTTGCAAAGTAAGTTGTATTTTCTAGATCAAAACCTGATGTTACTTTCGAACCATTGTATCATTATTGAAATCCTTTAATCACAGTTGACCTATCGGTCATATGTAGACCCTTTAATCAAGGTGGAATTCTAATAGAATTTTCTAAAGTTTTCTAACAAGGCCATTCCTAACAGGGTGATTAAATCCTTTAACAAGGTCACATTTAATAGTGTGTTTAGTAACCTTTAACAAGGTTGGCTCCTAACAGAGCTCACTTTAGAAGAGTGAAAATATTGGTGGCATATTGTTCATAGTTTTTCCCAAATTGGGTTTCCACATTAAATCCTAGTGTCAAAATTGTGTGGATGTTATTTGTTATTATTTTTAGTTAATGTTTATAGTTTGAAAGTCTATTATATTTAGGACAGTGGACTACTAGTTTATGTTATAGAAAGTTTACAATAAAGGTAGAGCTAATGGATGTGAAGATATGAAGTAATTTAAGTGTTTGTTTGTTCAATTGGTACATTTGGACCTTGGATAACTAATTCACCCCCCTCTCTATTATTTTAAACATTCTAACACGTTTAACCTATTCAATTATCTATGTTATCTTCTTATATGTAGGTGTCCAAGTTTTCAAGATCTTCCACTCTATTTCATCTTCATCCTTCTTTCCATTACAAGCTTTAATTCTTGCAACAATCTCTAATATTATACCAAAGCAACTGATTACAAATTCATCATCCATCATTTTAGCTTCTTAGACATGTTTAAAATTGCATTCAATTTTTTTTGTGAAGATTTAGAAATTATAGAGTATTGCAAAAGGCCATATTTTAGTAGCAACATGTTGCCAACAATTAATATTTTTATGCAAGAAATAGGAAATGGGAAGATAATAGTTTTGAGAGTTTGTCGATTATTATTTGTGAGAAAGTGCCTATCAATCATGGAAAATGTGTGTAGTGGAACAATAAAGAAACTACCCGAGCTTGATAATTCAATGGTTGAAATAAAAATATCCAATTATGTAATCTAATTTCTCTAGCATGCTTATCACCTTCAATTGTAGATTCCAAAGTGTGAAGAACCTCCTTATAGCAATATCGTGAGAATGCTCGAAATAACAGAATACCAAGTGATAGCAGAACTCAGAATGAATCTACTGATCGTAGGCCACTTCGAGGGGGTAACCTCCTTTGAGCAAGCTCAATACAATAAATTCGTCCGTACCCATCAAGGGCCTCAACCTATTCTTATATACTGGGTACGATCTAGAAAAGTAATACTACCTATGCATGTGGGAGAATAAAATATACTCACGGGACGACTTACAAAGCATATGCGTCCAACAAAACTACTCTAACAAAATAAACAGAAGGAACACACAGGTTCCTAACATCCCCTCTCCCTTAGAAAAAAGCTTTGTCCTCAAAGCTTAAGGTGTGGAAATTGCTGTTGAATCTGAAGAAGGGGTTCCCAGGTAGCATCCTCTGGTTGCATGCCATGCCACTGAATCAAGACCTCAGAGATGGAGCGAGAGCGAAGCTGGTGAGTGCGCTGGTCAATGATTGCCACCGGCTCCAGGATAATGGATCCTTCCGTATCCATTTCAGGGAGAGTAGTTTGTGCTCTGACAGTGGTACCCAGAACTTTCTTTAGACAAGAAACATGAAAGACTGGATGAATGCGGGAAGAAGGAGGAAGTTCCAGTTTATAAGCAACTGAACCAATCTTCTGCAGAACCTTATAAGGCCCATAAAATTTTGGGGCCAGCTTATGACGCCCTTTCAGCTTTAGGGAGGATTGTTTGTATGGCTGTAGACGAAGAAAAACCATATCCCCAACTTGAAATGAGCGCTCAGAACGGTGTTGATCTGCTTGCTGTTTCATCCGATTACGGGCCATGTGAAGATTATCCTGTAAGGTACGAAGAATCTGATCCCTGCTGCGGAGAACTATGTCAACTGCCTGGACTGGTGAGCTGTTGGGAGTGTAGGGAAGGAGCACTGGAGGTGCCTGACCATAGACTGCTTCATATGGAGTCATTTTAGAGGCAGTGTGGTAAGAGGTATTGTACCACCATTCAGCTAAAGGGAGCCACTTGGCCCACTGATGTTGCTGCTCGGAAGTGAAGCAACGAAGATAAGTTTCCAAGCATTTATTGACAATTTCAGTTTGACCATCAGTTTGTGGGTGATAGCCCGAACTCATCTTCAGTTTGGTGCCAGTTTTCTGAAACAGTTCAGTCAAAAAATGACTGGTAAAAGTTGCATCATGATCAGAGACAATGGAAGAAGGGAGTCCATGAAGACGAAATATCTGGTCCATGAAGATTTGTGCAACAGAGGAGGCAGTATAGGGGTGGCTGAGGGCACAAAAATGACTATATTTCGAGAGACGATCAACCACAACCAAGATCACTGTCTTGCCACCGGATTTAGGAAGCCCTTCAATGAAATCCATAGAAATATCAGTCCAAATCCGTGTAGGGATGGGCAATGGTTCGAGCAAGCCAGGAAGGAGGGTCGTTTCACCCTTGTGGCGTTGGCAAGTATCACATTCAGCCACCATCTGTTGAATCGTCTGTTTCATCCCTTTCCAAAAGAAGTTTCTCCTTGCTCGCTCATAAGTTTTGAGGAAGCCTGAGTGCCCTGCTGAAGGAGAAGCATGGAGTTCATAAAAAATAGCCTGATGTAGAGCTGGGTTCTGAGGAAGCACTAGCCGACCCTTGTATCGAAGAGAAGCACCATCCCAAGAGTAATGTGGTATAGCAGAAGGATTATTGGCTAGCTGGTGAATGATTTGAGATAAAGAAGAGTCACTGTCATAGCCCTGCTGAACAGACGCTAACCAATTGGGAATGGGCATAGAAATAGCGGAAAGGGAAGCTTGATTATCAAATGTGCGAGAAAGAGCATCTGCCACAATATTCTCCTTACCCTTCTTGTAGGTGATCTCATAATCATACCCCATGAGTTTGCTGACCCATTTCTGTTGTGTAGGAGAGGATACCCGTTGTTTCAGGAAGTATTTCAGACTTTGGTGATCGGTTCTGATGCAAAAATGACTCCCTAAGAGGTATGGCCGCCACTTCTGTACAGCATGCAAAATAGCCATCATTTCTTTTTCATAAGTAGAGAGGGCTAGATTCTTACCAGAGAGGGCTTTGCTAGTGAACGCAATAGGATGGTCATCTTGCAGGAGAACAACACCCAATCCATTGCCGCAAGCATCACTCTCAATAGTGAAGGGTTTGGAAAAATCTGGCATCGCGAGAATAGGTGTACTGCACATAGCCTGTTTCAGTTGTTCAAATGCAGTCTCAGCAACAGGGGTCCAGGAGAAGGCATCCTTTTTTAACAGAGCTGTCAATGGTGCTGCAATTTTCCCGTAATCTTTGACAAACTTGCAGTAGTAGCCAGTCAACCCCAAAAAACCCCGAAGGCTCTTGAGAGTTTTAGGATGCGGCCAAGTTTTCATGGCATCTATTTTTGTAGGATCCACTCGCACTCCATGGTGTGCAACAATATGCCCGAGATACTCCACTTCCTCCTGGCCAAACACACATTTAGATAGTTTTGCACAGAGTTGATGATCAGAGAGAAGTTGCAAGACAAGCTCCAGATGATGGAGATGCTCAGCCCAAGTTTTGCTATATATGAGGATATCATCAAAGAAGACTAGAATGAATTTCTGGAGCTATGGTCGAAATATGTTATTCATCACTGCCTAAAATGTTGAAGGAGCATTCGTGAGGCTGAAGGGCATGACTAAAAATTCATAGTGACCATCATGTGTGCGGAAGGCAGTTTTAGGTATATCCTCCTCATGAACCCGAATTTGATGATACCCAGAACGAAGATCTAACTTGGAGAAAAAATGAGCCCCATGAAGTTCATCAAGAAGTTCATCAACAACTGGAATGGGAAACTTGTCCTTTATAGTGAGATGATTAAGTGCTCGGAAATCAATGCAGAGTCGCCATGACCCATCTTTTTTGCGAACAAGCAGAACTGGAGAAGAAAAGGAACTGGTACTAGGGCGAATAATACCTTGCTTCAGTAAGTCACGGACAAGTATCTCGATTTTGGTCTTCTGATGAAATGGGTAGCGGTAGGGCCTGATGTTGGGCGGAACACTGCCAGGAAGGAGCTGAATACGGTGGTCCTCTGGACGAGAAGGAGGTAATCCCACAAGTTCAGCAAATATACCAGAATACTTGTCCAAAATGTGTTGGAGATCGGCAGGAGTGCTAGAGACTGCTGATGGCTGCATCTGAATGGAATGGAGCTGAGCGATGACACCATGTGAATTCTTCTTAAGAAGTTTTTCCATACGGTGTGAACTGATGATGCTGAGAGACCCTGGTTGTAAGCCTTTCAAAGTGTGTTGGTGCCCCTCGGCTGAAAACTGCATCCAAAGTTTAGCAAAATCCCAGAGAATGGGGCCAAGAGTGCGTAACCATTGGGCACCCAAAACCACATCACAGCCACCTAAGGGTAACGCAAACATGTCAGAGCGCATGTTATAATCTCCAATAGAGAGACGCACATTGCGACATTTCCCTTTACAAGGTAAAGTGCCCCCATTGGCAATCATGACTTCAAAGCTAGAGCAGGGATGGATAAAGCAATCAGCCTGTTTGGCTATTCGTGGATCAATAAAGTTATGAGTGCTACCAGAATCAATGAGTATAGTAAGAGGGATCTTCTTGAAGAAACCCTGGACCTGCATGGTTTGTGTAGTAGTGACTCCTGCCAAAGCATGGACAGATATCTCTGGTGGAGCTTCTGGTGAAGGAGGTTCAGGCTGGTGAGGCTCAACCTCATCATCCACTGTTTCCTGAGCATCTACATATTCTTCCAGTTCCGGTGGAGAATCCACATCCAAGAGATAGAGCTTTTGCTGAACACATCTATGGCCCCGAGACCATTTCTCATCACAATTATAACAAAGCCCTTTGTCTCGCCTAACTCGCATCTCTGTTTCAGACAAGTGCTTGATCGGAGTAGTTCTGGGAGCTGGTATGACTGGAGGGTTGTGAGAACCTGTATTTCTGAATGGAACAAAATTAGATCTGGAGCGTTGTAGAGCACTAATCTTGTCTTCCGCTAACTTAGCCAACCCAAGGGCTTCCATCATTGTAGTAGGTCGAAACATTTTGACTTCTGAGCGAAGTGCATCCTTCAGACCACTGACAAAACAACTACGGAAGAATTCATCAGACAAGCCCTCTGTGTGATTAGCTAATTTTTCAAACTCTGTCTGGTATTCTCTTACAGTGCCTGTTTGACGCAGTTTAGTGAGTGCTCCTGTGAAATCATCAAAGGAACTAGGGCCAAAGCGCTCCAAAATGAGGGTGCACAATTCGCTCCATGTTGGGCCTACATTAGCCTTGATGTACCAACGGAACCATTGAAGAGCTTCATGTTCCAAATGAAAAGATGCAAGGGGGACTTTGTGGTTATCCAAAGTATTATGCAAGCTGAAATACTGCTCTGCCCTATAGATCCATCCAGTCGGATCAGAACCATCGAAGCGTGGAAAATCAAGCTTTGGTCCACGGAAATTGCCAGAAGAGGACCCAGTATCTCCTGAATGGTTTCAGCTCATGGCTGACTGCTGAAAGTTAAGACCCAGAATTTTGTCATCCAGATCTTGAAGTTTGGTTTTGAGGGATGCAATTTCCTCTTCCATGATTTTTGCTCCTGTATGCGTAACAACCATAAAACAAGGTTTTTTTTTTTTTTTTTTTTTTTTTTGAATAGTCGACTTAGAAAAATTCACTCACAGACAGAACAACTGAAAAGAGTTATTGCAATAACAAGAGATATTAGAAGTGAGAGGAACCTGAAGGCCACGACAGAAAAAAAAATTTGATGTAATTTCCACCCAGCGAGCCCAAGAGAGTGCTCTGATACCAGATGTGAAGAACCTCCTTATAGCAATATCATGAGAATGCTCGAAATAACAGAATACCAAGTGATAGCAGAACTCAGAATGAATCTACTGATCGCAGGCCACTTCGAGGGGGTAACCTCCTTTGAGCAAGCTCAATACAATAAATTCGTCCATACCCATAAAGGGCCTCAACCTATTCTTATATACTGGGTACGATCTAGAAAAGTAATACTACCTATGCATGTGGGATAATAAAATATACTCACGGGACGACTTACAAAGCATATCCGTCCAACAACACTACTCTAACAAAATAAATAGAAGGAACACACAGGTTCCTAACACAAAGCTTTCCAAATCTCATGAGCTAAATTAAGGGATTTTATATACTCATTTTTAGGAAGAGCTAACTTAGGTGCTTCTAAAGGAAGCATATTACACATAAACATATCTTTCTAACCTTCAATACAATCTTCAAGCTTTTCATCATCAACAACTTCCTTCTTGCTCTTAGTGATCAACCAATATCCCAAAACCATGCATAAAAAATGTGTCTTCATCTTCTCCTTCTAACTATCATAATTAACTCCATCAAAATTTAGACTTTGTTTCCTAAAATCATTTACCATGATCTCCTTAAGCTATTAAGCTTTTTCTTCTAGGACCCAATGCTCTAATACCAATTGTTAGAAAGTGAAGTCCACCAAGATAACTAAGAGGGAGGGGACTGGGGATGAATCAATTATCAGATTAAAATATCTTTCAATAACTCTATTGTTAGAGTAAAGGATTAATTTTATTTCATTTATTAAATTACCTTTACTCCCTACTTAATATTTCACTTTATGCACATGCATTTCCATTTAATAATTAAATATTAATTATTAAATGTCATTTTACCTCTTAGGGTTTCCCTATTAGGTTTTTATGATCTCCTTTATTAGGATTGAACTATCATATTTTCACTCATTCTTTCAGTTTGATAATATATTCTTACATATTTTCAAAGCCAAACCATTACCTTCTCTTGTCTTTTTCTTATTTTTGACAAGTTCTTTCATGCAAGTGCTCTACTAGATGTGTGGATTTGTTCTCATCAAATCCTTCATTGTATCAAAGTTACATCTGTTGTAGCTTGTTCTTGTTTGGAGGAAAAGAAGAACGAGGGTTTGACATAATAGATCTAGCTTTTTTTTAGTATTATTTTATGGAAATAGGGGTTCTCTAAAATTTGGGGCACTTTGAGTTCAAAAAAACCTCATAGTTGGATTTAGAGGACATAAAAACCCCTATTTCCATATAAAACACATCATTTTTGGAGTCAAGAAAATTCTGAGGCAAATTTGTTTTGCCTACTAGGGCTGTACGACCCTTGGCACACATTACAATGCATTTTTAAATCAATTTTTATTTTTATTTAAAAAAATATGTAATAGATTTACACACTATGTTTAATAAAAATGCGTGACCATGGAGCTGCCATGCAACAACAATGCCACTGCAAAGCCACCGTGGAGCCACCACAACCTTGCCCATCGTGCTTTGCTTCTTTTCCATGACAGCTCTACCATGCTACCACCAAAAATCTCCCATGCTTGATTTGCATTTCTTGTGATCCCTTCATCCCCCACCATCTAGTCCACAGTCATATCAGTACCCAGCGGGCTAAATTTTTGGTCTTAAGGGAAATTTTAAAATTATTTTTTTGCATTAGAGCTCACCTATCATTTTTTCATGATAACATGAGTATATAGAGGCTTTTTTTGGCAAACGAGATATTATTAGAAAGTTGATTCTAAGATGGATGTGATGGTAAAGGTATTTTTAATTTTTTTTTTCTAGTTTGGTACCCAATTTTTCAGTCAAATTTTGATGATCCTTTATGTATTCCAAGGGGCATAACTTGCTCATTTTAGCTCTATTTTTCAATCCAAAAGAAGCACTAGAAAGATCTTCTTGAGAAATTTCTAGATTCTCTATTATTTCATTAGTAATTTTAAAAGGTACATGAGATTCTCAAACTAAATCATTTTTTTCTCTTTTCTTCTATACACAATATTTCTAGTGTCTAGGGTTCAATTTTTTGCATTGTGACAGGGGGGGGGAGGGTGAGGTGTGTTTTTATATTATTATTTTCATCATTTACATCATTACACTAGAACTATTCAAAGAACAAACACCTTCTAAAACCAAAATGATTGAGACCTCTTCTTGTCTACTTCCTCTAAACCACATAACTATCACACATGGACAACTTCTATGAAATAGTTTCTCCTTTCAAAGGGTTTGTGGTATTTTCTAGATGAAGTACAAACAATTTTACAAAGGCATTTTGAGGTCATGCAACATAAGAATAAGATCGATGAGGCCATGGGTTTGATTTTTTTGAATGTTTTAGATAGCTTGCAGTTTCATCTTGATGGGTTAAATTCCCCATGAGAAATGTGGGCCAAGTTCAATGACTTTTTTAGTACCATCAATGATTTTAAGGAACTTCACATTGAGTTAGAGCTTTCATCACTTGTACTAGATGCTTCTTCCTCTATTAAGGACTTTCTGATGAGGTTTAAACAATAGAAATCTTTGTTACATGCTTGTGGGAAAGTGAAGATTGATAAGGAATTCATTTACCTGATACACTCAAAGCTATGAGGAAACTTTCATATTTTCTCTTCTACCTTCCATTCCCCTATGGATGCTTTGGGTCCTAGATTTTTCCATGACCATATTTGAGGCATTTTTTGATTGGTTGAATAGAGAGAAAGCCAAGCTTTCGTAGTTGAAATTTCTAACAGGACCAAAGAACCAAACATTGGTTGCTCAGACATCTATAGGGATGCCAACGATGAAACTAAAGACCAAATTAGATTCAATAGGAAGTGAGAGTTCCTCCAAGCCTTCTCCTAGATCATATTCTTAAAAATCCACTCAAAAGTGTAAACCTTCTAAGTCTGGTGAGTCTTCTTCCAAGACTAAGAAGTTTACAGACGATCATTGCAATTTTTATGGCAAGGAAGGACATCCAATTTGCAGGTGTTGGAAATGTCTTCAAAGCCACCACCACCTCCTTTAGGGAAAGGACATGCTCTTTTTGGATGATCATTATCTTCATCAGCTACTTTGATTCTTGATTATGTTCTTCCCACCATATGACACACTCACCTAATTTTTTTACCCCACTTTCTCAAAGTTTAACCACACAGATTTTAGTTGGGGACTCTGCACAACTTTCTATTTCAGGTTTAGGCACTATCTCTTTAGAGGGTGGTTCCCTATAGGATGCTCTCTTCATTCTAGCCATTTCTATAAACCTCCTATCTATCTTTTATATTTTTCATTTTGGCTTTGGTAAGATAGTTGAGTTCTCCCCACGTGATGTGGTTATTTGAGATCTTTGTGATCCTGACTTGGTTGTTGTTACTAGGAGTGTTGATTTAAAGTCTTAGTTACATCAATTTGATGGCTTTGAGACATGTAATTCTATAGGTGTTTCTCTTATTGCTCATGTAGATACAGTGAGAAAGCTTTGGCATGAGTATTTTGGCCATGTCCACTACATATATCTACATCATTGAGTACACAAGACCTAGTGATTGGGCTACCTCATATTTCTTGTATTGATAGTGTTTGTTAAGATTGTGCACTTAGAAAACATCATAGAGATCCATTTTTAATAAGTAGATCCACATGTGCTAAGGCACCATTGGAGTTGATACATAGAAATCTTATGTCATTCCCTACTTCATCTTTTTTAGGTGCTCAATATGTGCTTACCTTTATAGATGACTTCTATAGATGTACATGGGTGTAATTTTTGAAGTACAAGTTTGATATCTTTGATTCATTTTGAATCTTTAAGACATTCATGGAGAAGTAATGTGGTCTTTCTATTTTGTGTACACAAAAAAGAAATTCCAAGGAATATTTGAATCAATCTATTAGTGATTTATGTATTGAGCATGGTTTAAAACATCGATTCAAAATCACCCTTAACCTTCATTAGAATGAGGTTATAGAGAAAAAGAACATGACATTACAAGAGATGACTAGTTGTATGATACAATCTCAAGCTATGAGCTCTTCATTTTGGGCTAAGGCTATCAATTGTGACAACTATATTCAAAATCAAATGCATCACAAGTCATTGTGACATTTGACTCCTGAGGAGGCATGGACTCATTTCAAGCCCGATGTTTCCATAGTTAAGCTTGAGCATTTATTCCAGATGCCCAAAAGAAAGCCATGGAGAGGAAGTGTCAACCACTCATCTTTGTTGGCTAGTGTGAGGATGTGAAGGCATACAAGTTGTTTGATCTCTATTTTAGAGAGGTATTGTTTTGGTAAGATGTCCAGTTTGATGAGTGTTATCCTTAGATGGAGCCTTCATCACCAGCTTCTCCCTCGCTACCTAGTACTTCATCTTCTCCTCTACAAGATTATGTATCCTTTGAGGAAGATCTTAATGTTGATTCCCCTTCACCACCTCCACCATATTTTCATAGAGTTCCCAAGTGGGCTTGTGATATTATTGATATAGCTAGACCTATGGTAGGAGATCCTTTAGATTCTTGTTGCACTCATGCTCAAACATATGGTACCAGACTATTGAGTCATGCCATTTCAAATGATCCACAAAGTTTTTTTAGGTGACCAAAAAATTAGAGTGGGATAGGGATATGGATGAGGAGTACTCTTCTTTGAAGAACCACACTTGGGATCTTTGTTATCTTCCAAAAGGAAGAAAGTTGGTTTGATGTTGGTAGGTGTACCATACCAAGTATGTTGTAGATGGTTCCATTGATAAGTATAAAGCATGTCTTGTTGTGAAGGGATTTTTATTGGTCAAGGATACTGATTACTCCAAGACTTTTTCTAATGTCTCCAAGATGAATTATATTCATCTTTTACTCTCTCTTGCAACTTCTTAGGGATGGACAATATTTCACATGGATGTGAAGAGTTCATTTTTGCATGGAGACCTACATGATGAGATCTATATGGAGTAGCCTCATAGTTTTATGCAGGACTCTTCTATGGTATGTAGACTTCAAAGGTCTTTATATGTTCTCAAAAAAGCCCCTCAAACTTGGATGAGAAGATGGATTCCTTCATTCTTGCTTTATAGCTCACTCATTGTCATTTTGATCCCACAATGTACATTCATCATCATGGGGTTGATTTATTAATACTTGTGCTATATATTGATGATCTCATTATTACAAGTAGTTTGTCCTCTATGATTCGGAGTGTTCAATGATCTTTGAGTGTAATGTCCCCACTTTAGCAATCAACCAAGTGTGTGTGAATTAGCCTAGTTCTACATGGTCTCAAGGGCTAACAAAAGGTTTAAAGGGATCTTAGAGTGTTTTGGCCTAGTCATCTCTAGTTTGGGCCAAAATATAGTTGAATTACTTAGTTTTAGGCATACTTACTATTTTTAGTAAGTCAACAGGACTCAGGGGAGGCTAGTTTTGGTGATTGAATTTGATACTCCATGATGAGACCTTTTTGATGAGCTATCACTCATGCTATTCAGAGTCTGATCGCTAATATATTTTTATGCCTAATGTATTATTGAAGTAATAATTAATTTAGTTGTAAAATATTAAAGTGTTACTTTAATATTAGATTTTATGGGGATGTGTGCAAATCAAAAGGGGTGACTAAGGGAGACATAAGTGATTATTTTAATATGTTTAATATCACACACCTTTTATCCCACATTGCTCATGTGATTGGAATGAACCCTTCGAGAAAGAATAAAAGGGAGTGTTAGTGGCTTCATTTAGTAGGTGGAATATGAGAAGAAGAATAATGTTGTAGATTTGTTCTTGGCATTAGAGGATGTATATCCTCTCTTGTGAAATTATAGATGTCATTCCCTTGGGGTTTGGCCTTTGGAATTCATTTCTATCAACTCCATTAATAGGTAGATTGGGTGCATTTCCAGCTATAGGTGGATTGGGTGTTTGCTTATATCATTCTCGCTTCTTGTCTGATGCTTATGCCATTGTGAAGGGATGATTTTATGAGGGTCTTGGACTGATTGAAGGTGGATTTTACTGTAACAGTAGTATAGCATGGTATTATTCATATTACTATAGTAGCAAGATGGGAAGTTATTACTAGAAAATTATGTTATAATGTTGGAGTAATTAGTGAGTTGAAAAATCTACTATGTATTTCATTTTATTAGTTAAAAATTAATATTATTTCAGCAGTAGTTCAATCTTTAGTTTTTATATTATTATAAATTCCTTCTTGTTCATGTTATGTGGTTTCAAATCTATGCAAAGACATAAAATTAGACAAACATTTTATTTCTAGAGCCATAAAAGGGTTTAAACATTTAAAGGAGAAATTAAGAGTTGGATGCAAATTATTTGACTAAATTTATATCAATAGTTGGTTTGGTTTTTGGTCAATTCTAGGTGTCCGTTACATTGAGAGAGTAGTTTGAGATGACAAACCTTAGACTTTTGCACTATTTTTTGGGCCTATAGGTTTTCCAGTCTTCAGATGGGATATCCATAGTCTAGCAGAAGTATGTGTTGACCCTATGGAAGGACATATTCTCAATTAGTTCTAAAACACTTAGCCATCATGGGAAGTCATCTAGTACTGCAGCTGAGCTTACCCTTAGCCAACATGCACTAGTATAGCCTGAACTACTAAGAAAAAGAGTTTTAACCAAACCCATGTATGGACTGAGTTAACAGTGTCGATCGAGCTCTAGTGTAAACTAAGTAGCCAAGAACTCCCAGTTTCAAAATGACAACTGAGCAAAAAAAATAGTGTGAACTGAGCCATCAATATTTGCCAAGTGATCAATGTGAACTGAACAACCAGTGTCAACTAAGTAGATAGAGTTTCTCGACTATCTACATATAACTTGAGTAAGCTATCAGACTCGAGTATTAGCATCAAGCCGACTTGGTAATTGTTTGTGAAACTATTGTAGACAACCTAATGCAAAGTTACTATTTTGATTGGTATATATGGAAGAAATCTTTTTTTATCCAAATCATCATGAAACATATGATTCATTATCATAAGAAAATGTGGGTAATGGAAGACCAGATTGATTAGGAGGCTACCAAGTAGTAAAAAGGCAAAGCAGAGACTCATCTATCATAGTCAAGTGATCATTATATTATTCAAAGAATCTTCATCAGCAAACAAAGTTGCAAAGCAGAGATCAACCTGTTGATTCATACTAACAAGTGTATCAGTCTCAAATTTTCTAACCACGTGGACCTAAATATCCTTGTAAAATATCTTAAATGAGTAAATACTTCATTGTATTGTATAAATCCTTTCACAAGGTGGACCTAGCAGTCCTACTTACTCTTAATTGAGTAGATCACCAGAAGTGATCAATTGTAAGCCCTAATAGGCCAATGTTATTACTGCATTAGTAAAGCATTGTGGGTGTCATTCCCACCCCAATTTTACCTTCTCCTTAGAGGTTTTATGGGTTACCAAATATTGTGTCAAAGTTTTATGGTGTTGTTTATTTTGTTGCTTTATATTCCATGCATGCATGTAGCTTAGATAATCTAATTATTTGGGATTAAGAGAAAGAAGTTTTAAGTAGTTCTTGATTCACCCCCCTCCCCTCTCAGTCATTAGGTCTATTGGAACTCAATATTTTACAAATATTTTTTCACATTTTACTTTCTTTGATCATTATGCATTTACTATTAATTATTTACCATTTTCTTCCCTTAGGTTTATTTTAATGATTATGATTAAATAAAAGAATCGCTTACTGCATTTCTTTGTGTTGGAAGAAAATTACAATTTACCATCTAAATTCAAAGGTTCTTGTTTCAAATTACACTTCTAGGCCTTACTTATCACATGGAAATCCCTATCAATCAATCCTCATTCTGATCTTATTGGAATTTTTAGAGATATCCTCATTTTTGTGCATATCACTATAGCTACAATGATGGAGTATTTGGTGTTGCTATATCATATAGCGATAATAATAGGGTTAGTTTCAAAATCTTGGTAGGATGTCGCTATATCATATAGTATTCCAGGTTTATCACTATGCAGGGAAGACATAACGACAATATAGCAATGAGTGATAAAAGAAGGATGTCGCTATGACTTTCAACAATTATTGCTAATCAAAGTAACTAGGTTCTGGTCTTCAAAATTAGCGATAAGATGAAGGGTATCACTATAGGATACAATGAAAAATGTTATCAATGCTCAAAGGAAGACAATTTTTGCTACGGTGATGTGCGATGAAGTTAAATGATCGCTATAGTATACATTGATAAAGAGGTAAATTGTTAGGAAGGCATCACCATGTATTATAGCGATAGGTCCATTGCAAATCGCATTTGAAGTAATAGAGATATAAATATTATCAATGAGATTTGGCATATCATTGTATTTATAGTGATAAAGTAAAACTTGTATCAATAATTGAGGGTTTTGATCACCATACCTAATAGCAAGAAAATTTATTGGAGATTGCAGACAGATGACTTTTAGTATAGTGATGAGAGATGGAATTATCATTATTGCTATAGTAGTAAAACATAAAAATAAAAATAGTTCACTATTTCTAGAATTGAGAAATAATGATTAGAGGTATGCATGTTTTTTTCTCTAGGAGTTACATTAATTGAATGTTTGAATACATTTTATAAGGTGCAAAGGTAATTACATGAAGTGACTTTTGACAGTTAGTATAGTGTTACAATGATAAAAAAGGCTTTATGATTTCAATTTGTGTGGGAGAGTAAATGCACAAATGTTTGATTTTTTTTGTAATAAAGGGAAATAATTCCTAGTTTTGTACACAAATTCTCAGAGGAAAGTTGTGAGATTTTATGTTGACATATAGATTTTACAGAACATTGTTGCAAAGGGAATTTCATAGAAGGAACATGGAAAGCTTCAATTCAACACAAAAGAGGAAAATTGAGAAGGTGAAAAAGGGTGAGGCATAAAAGAAGCAAAAAGAAGATGATAAAGTCCCACCCAGAAAATTGAATGAATATTTAATTTATCAAATGGAATTTGTTGGGCTAAAGTCCAAAAGAGGCAAGTTCTCTTCTCTAGACAAAATAGAGGACAAATACAATGAAGTTGGGGATTTTTGGACTAGGACTAGGGGATATGAGCTTTTCATTTATCACTATGTTAGAAGAAAACATAAGGCACTATCTATCATCCTTGGGTGATGAATTTAGGGAAGCAAAAAATAGCTAATGTATTTCTGAATGTGGAGTTTCTTAAGGTCATCATTAACAAATACAATGTTAATGAAAGATGCATATATGATAATTCTTGGGAGAAATTCATGGAGATATCAATTGATCCTCTGAATGAAGTTTTCATATTAATAGATGGTCTCACTAAAAGGTTGTCATTCATAGAATTGAAGAATGAATATGAGAGATTGGATATCTCATATATGCAGTGGAAGCTAATGTTGCAAAAATAGTCAAAGAGCCCTTGACTACATCAGATGGACCTTCATTCAATATAAATATGTTCAAGACATAATTAGACATGACATATCAATCTTGTAGACAAGTAGGAGGAATGAAAGCTCCTTATTTGATGTAGATTGGACCTATGGTGTTAGCAACTGACATTCAAATGTTGAAGCCCAGACCTTATGATTATGTAGAGTATGTTGTTGATAACATTCATACCTCTTTTGTCAATTTTAATGATGTTGAATATCCTAATTTTAGGCATTATTTTCTACTTATGCATATGACTTTGGACTATGGTCAATTGAGAGGATTGTGCGGTGCAAATTTGAAATTAAATGTGAGGAAAACTAATGGGGAAGGGATGCCAATTCAAATGTGGACATCAATATGGGATATAGATACAATGCCTCCTACTACCTCATCTTTCAGAATTATTTTGTTTAGCCTCTATACACTTTATTTGGACATCAATATTTCTTGTTTATTAGCCTTGATATTAAGAGATTCCTAAGACCTAAAGATAATGGGCTGGGAGAGAAAATTAAGCATAATTTGGGAGATTGGTATGCCTATGATTACTTTACTTACTTTAGATTTTTTGGGTTTGAAGGGAAACCATTTAGTTTGCCAACATCAATGCCTAATAGGATTACATATCTAGAGATTGTAAGGAAAATGTCTAAGTCTAGTAAACAACATTTCAAAGGGAAGCAAAGAATAAAAACTTTTCTCCCGGCCAATTTTTCTTTTGGAGACTTTACTATTTATGCCACCAAATCTTATGATAATACTAGAGAGAAGTTGAAAAATGAGTATCACATGTATACTATGGATCCATGGAGTCATTATGATCTAGAGGGATATGTTCATTCTTATAGAAAATCACAAGAGTTGGGTGATTACATTCATTAGGGTATTGAATATGAAGGAAGCTTTAAGAAAATGGAATTGATGGAAGTACAACAAAAGATTCAAGATCAAAATAAAGAACTAGAAGAGCAAAAAAAACAAGAAAAGGAATAGTTTAAAGATGATATTAAAAGTATACTGGACTCTCCTGTTCTAATAACAAGGACTATAGATAGTGTTGGTAAATAGATTCTCCTTTTAATTTAACTCTTAAATGCCCAAATTTAGGAACAACATTTGGTTACAATAGTTGGAAAGTTGTTCTGAAATAACTAACTTTCCTTTGAATTCCTGAGTATAGCTCCCTATTTTACTATGATTTGCAATGAACTATGTTTTCTTCTAAATATAAAATGGGGTGTGTTCTTAACCCAAGAACATATAGGGAAAACCAAGCTAGGCCTAAATAGGAACTAACTTACACAAGAGTTGGTATTTTAAGATTAACTAAGCCTATGAATTCACATATCTTATGAACTTGCAAGACATTATGATTTGATAATGCATGCTAAATAAAAGTAAATTGATACCAATAGGAAACTAACCATAGAGATGGAAAGACTAACTTGAAAGAAAACACAAAAGTTTCTTCTCTTGAACCTATGATAACAATACTATTATCTTTGGTATGCTTCTTCAAAACAAGGGAGTGAAACTCTATTTGTTCCTTAATTAAATTTAGACAAAAGAGAAAACATGAAACTAACATAAAATAGAATGGAACAAAAAATAATTGACACAAAACTCCATTCAATTTTCTCTACAATGTCAAGTATTTCACACCAAAAATTAGCCGACCATTTATTAATATTTCAATTTAGTACATATAGGATTATGAGATGATCGTTACAAAGGAATTTAGATTGGTTCATCTCCTTAGAAATGACAAATGATAAGGAGCCAATTTTTCCATTGTAATCATTATATAAAAAAAAATGAAAAGGGCAAAATATGAAGCACTTTACCTTGTTTCCCTTTTTTGACTTTTCCTTATAGGACTTGGTGGTGATAGTGATTGGAATTAATTCCTCATGCCTATCAGCATGTACATTAGTGTATTTTAAGAGCCATTTAGAATGCTCCCTGCCTAAAACTTTGATAGCATTTAACTGATCTTGTATCTCCTCCATGGCCACATCTACACACTTGCCAAGTTTTTGGAGCTCGAAAACTCTATTTTGATGACTGAAAGATATCCTTGTCAAAATATCTATGTAATTGGAGAAGTTCTTTTGCATGATGGATACTCCAATGATTCCCTTCCCTTGTCCACTAGTCTGTGAGTTTGTATGTAGACCTCTTAGGAGTTCATAGTCTCTATCTTGATCCTTTTTTCACTTTAGCTTCTATTTCCATAAGTCCCTCCTCTGTCACCATGATCATTTCAGACTTAAATTGCATGCTCTGGAATCACTCAGCTAAAGGTTCATCTCCTTTAGGAAAGATTTTTTCTTCCACAGCCTCCTTAACTTTCATATGGATAATCATTTTCAGTAAAGAGACACAATCTTCACTCTTAAATTTCTTTGCTACCAGGGTAGATCTATTTGTTAAAATGTCATCCTTCTTTTTTTTAAGCCTCAATATCATATTGCCAATTTGTTCTATAATGGTGAGTCCCTCTAACTTGATTTTCCCCATCCACTCTCTACTTATTTTCCCAAAATCTTTATCTTCTTGGAGCTGAGAGATGAGTGCTTGGACATCAGTAGTAGTAGGATCAGTAGTGATTAACATTCTAGAGATGCTTTCCAAAGGGGTGACTAGCTACCTAATGAAGCTATTAAGTTCATGAATTTTTTCTTTCATTCTGACTTTTGATAACTTAAGAATTTCAAGTTGTCCCTCTATTACCTCATTTTTTGACTTCCATAAGCCAACCTTGGTGTCATGTTTGACCTCACTGAGATCCATAAAGTGTAGGGAAAAATAATTTGCAAACATATATTTGATTCTTCCTTCTTTAGTGGGCTTTGCAATTTCCATCATCAAGTGTCTTGTTTCAAGATCTTGTACAAGAACAGACAAGGTCTTCTACTTTTTAACTTTTCTTAGTGCTGATCCAGATCAGATAGCTAGAGATAAGGTATCTTATTTAGGAGCTCCTTCATCTCTCCTCTTTCTTTTTCTATCCAAGGTGTCCTTAAGCCATGAATTAGTGTCGATCACCTTGGAAGTAGTCCCGAGAGTGTTTATACTAAACATCTATCTCTTGACCAGAGTGAGTGTTTTAGTGGTCAAAGAGAAAGGATTTTTCAAGGCTTGTGAGATGAGCTTTGATTAATCTAGGCCCTTTTCTACCTCTAAAGTCTTCTTTTTTTCCTCATTAGATTTAGTTAACTCACTCTCACTGCTCCCACCATCTCTGAGATCTACTACTTGCACTTGGGGTCTACTTAGAAGGAGTAGTGCAACACTTATAGATGGGATTGGATTGTTATGATGTGAGAGGGCAAGATTGATTGCACCATCTTTTAATTTTGTTATCTTCTTATTTTCAGCCTTTGATGATGTTCTAATCATCAGATGGGATCTACCTTGACAAGTATTAGCTAAAATAATTATTTTTTTAGGAGGTTGATCACCTCTATCTAACGGTTGTGTTGGCCATTGGGTAATGGCAAAGGTCGCACTTGATGTACCACTCTAAGAGGAGGAAGCCACTGCAACTGTTGGGGAAGCTTGAGAAGTTGTCCTTTTGCTCTAACTCTTTTTAGTTATAGTCCATTTAACCCATTTTCAAGTCATCCTCCACTCCTTCCACATCAATATTAACTTTTTACATCTTCACCTAATTAACTTTTAGTTTGGTGAATGCATGATCATGACTCTTGAACTCATCTTTACAATCAACCCAATAATCCTCAATGATGGTAATGTGCTTGATTACACTTCTAATTTGCAAAACATCCCTTGCATACTCATTTAGATTGAACATGGGCCTCAAGACTTCATACATCTCCAATTTATACTTCATTTCAAACACCCTCAACATGTTCTTGGCATTTGAATGGGTATCACAACTAAAAGTTCCCACCATTATAAGAAACTCATACCCTTTCTTCTTTAGAGTCCCACTCAACATGTTCACTTGAATAGCTTGTTACACAATCTTGATCAACATGATCATCTTGTTAAGATATCTTGGTAGCTTCAAGGGGAAACCATCAAAAGCTACAAGATGAAAATAAGAAAAGAATGAGAATTGGATGAAATAACTCCCAAATTGGATGATAGTTGTCATGGATTTAGGATTGAATCTCTTCTCTAGACATCCCTGTAGCTCCCTACAAATCCTCATAGTGAATGCATCATTAGCTTTTACATATTCTACGTAGCTATTTTCCAACTGTAAGCATGGATAAAACTCATAAGAGTTTACATCATCAACAAAATTTTCCACTCTTGGGAGTCCTAGCCATAGTTGTAATGAGGCCAACATATAGATGAGGAAAGATGACATATATAATGTATTGTAAAACTTTGTGGAACAAAGAGTATTAGATAGAATTTTGCTTACCCCATGAGCCCAATAAATATATTGGGTGTCAGAGTAGATGACTTGCACTAAAAGGAAATATTGCTCAGTAAAATTCAAAGCTTCTATCTCACATTTCAATCTATGTAGGAGGACCAAGATATCAATGATCTTTAGTTTGAGGTTGGTTCCAAATGAGGTCTTAGGAAACTTACTCTTGGTACTCTATGCTTTTTGGAACCATGTCTACATGATTTCTTTCCTCCAAATCATCTTTTTTGTGGAGAACTCAAAAATGGCTCCTCAAGAGGTCAAGTCTGAGAACTCCTCTCATTTTGCTACTTACAAGAAATTCACCATATTTTTCCTATCAATTAAAATAAACACTATATTATTTGGTAGTCCAATCTACCTTGTCTCTAGGTGCTAATGGTGTATACATTCGTAGATCAACTCAAGGGCCTAGACTGCAATTGGAAAACTAGTTGCCTTGACCAACCCACATCCTCAAAGCTTCTTAGTGATGGGATGAATCTTCTTAGATTTCTCTCTCTTTTGAAAATCCTCCATATCATAGAAATGAAGAGAGGGTATGCGTGAAATTCTTCAATTAGGACCTAATTCCATTCAACCCATCAAAAACCATGAATATGGTTGTCATTGTTTTGAGAACAAGATTTCAATGAAGAAAGTGAAAGGAATGGCTAATGCAACAGATACTGGCCTTTTGAAAAATTTATATGCATTAATAGAATATTAGTTCAAAGAAAGAGTGATAATTATTCAAATGCTTATGTTCCCATATATATAGGAGCCCCAATCCATCTATTGATTTTTAGAATTCATGCCACATGAATGAATTGAAGAAGAGATCCATTGAAGCAATAAATGGAAGGGTTTAATGGATATCTAGGGTTCTTTTCACTATTATGTTGGCTCAATGGTAACTTTCTTTCTCCCCATAATTTACTTTTCTTATTTTCCTTTAAGTTTTGGAAAGTTACCAATAGAGTACTCTATGGGAAGATATCTACCCAATTGAATTCTGATCATTAACTCTTTTCCATAAGGATTAGATTCTTTCTATTATCATCTTGAGATATTTTATCACAAATTGCAGATCTAACTTGATTACCAGCTTGATTTTCTTTGGAATTTGGGAAATTATCTTAATGGGTTGAAAACCCACTAAGGAGAGGACAATTTCCATTTCTTTTCCAATGCTACCTTTCTTAATTCAACTTTTAGACCATTGTCCTTTTTGGATTATAAATGTCTAAGTGAGGTGAAAAGATGTTGTAGGAGCCCACTTAAATATTCTTTTCACTTTAAACTGCCTTTTTGAAAAACTGACGTCATGGGTTGAAAATCCACCACTGAGGAGAAGTTCATTCTAAGTGTTCCACCAGAGATAATTATGAGAGCCATGATGAATCTTAACATTTTCTAAAGTCATAATTGCAAAGTAAGCATTGATTCACCATACGATATCTTGTTATTTTTGTATTTTTGATCCATGTGTGTCATTTAGGGCCTTTGTGGAAAATCATCTTCATGGGTTGGAAACCCACCAAGGAGAAGACAATCTCCAAATTTTTGTAAGATTTTGTTTCTTTTGAAAAGAGGTAGGCTGAAAGTAGACATAACTTGTAATTGATCACTACATGAATAACATGAATCTCCATTAGACTAGGTACTAACCTACTCATAAGATCACTTCGAAAAAATGAAAAACCACCCAAATAAGAAATGAGGAGAAGGGGAAAAGGAGAAATTAGATGGAGATTCATTCCACCTAAGAGGGATTAGACCTAGACTCAACCAAAACTAAGAACTCACTTATCTCACTTTAACACAAATATCCAATTTTTCTAATTGGTTAGAGGATGAAAGGCAGAGCAATAGATAGGCAAGTACTTCAAGCCTTGGAACATGATATTCAGGCACTTGATAGGGTAAATGTTGAAAAGGATGAGAGAATCCTTGAATTTAGTAAATTTGTGAGTGATGATGCTTTCATTAAATCTAAAGAATTCATTGTTGTTCTAAATAATTACAGAGGGAAAATATTGAGGTAGAGTATCTCGAATATCTCTCTAGAAATTAAACAAGAACTAATGGAAAATTTGAAGGAGGATATTAAGAGAGAAGTAGAACACATGAATCCAACTAGAGGAAGGTGATTGTTAAATGAAATAAGAACCATGGTTTTGCATAGATGGGATTTGAGTGCCTCTTAAATTTTTTATAGTCTAATTAAATCTAGAAAATAGGACATGAAGTTATATGTGCAAGGGGTCAAAGATGTAATTATTGGTTCAAGGTTTGTAGAAGTGTAAGATCAATGTTATTATGAGATTTATACCCTCCATACAAAATGCCACAAATAATTGGTGTAGACTAGGATTTTGGACATTTGATGACATTAAAAGTAGGGGTGATGGACCCTAATAAAGTAGTAGGTATGCAAGTTGACATGGCTTTGTTTAATCAAGCTCAAATGAAGCAAATGACGTTTGAGAGAAACAATTAGAAGGAATTATATTAAAACATGCTCAAATAAAAAAAGTCATTGGTACAGACTATGATCCAATCATTTGATGATTCTTTGAGGGATAAATTGAAAAGGTTACAAGAAGAAAGTAAAAAACTAAAGGTTGTGTCTATGATTTAGAAAGAGATATCTAGCACGGTATTGAGAAACCATTTTAGAATGTCACTAATCAAATTGGGACAAGTTTGGGATCTATAAAATTCTTATAAACCTATGGCTCAACAATATAATGAGATATATAGGAAATTGGTTGAGGAAAACAATAATATTGCAGAGGATGGAGACACACAGGAATTAGAAAGATTGATCAAAGATCACACTTCATATTCACAAGAATTTAGAGCCACTTTTTGGTTGTTTGAAGAATTGGTGATAAAACATGGGTTTTATCTTGGCATGATGCAAAAGGGAATATGATTGACCAGGAAACATGGATGAGAATTTTCTATGTGATGCAAGACTAGGCCCTAGGAGCATCAATAAATGACAACCTGGAGATGAAAAAAACAACCCAACAGATGGAGCAAATGTTCGAGATTGAAGTTAAAGCCCAAAAGGTGATCAATGAGGTAGATTTTTTTGGAGATGATAAATATCATGAAAACATTAAACATTACAATGATTTCATTAAGGAATCATCATCATATTCAACATAATGAATCTCTTTTATAAACTTGTTTCGTTTACTCAACAGTTGATTATTAGTTAGTTGATTAGTTTAAATTTTGTAGACAAAGGGTCATTCCCTTTCATTTTGTAACCAATTCAATATCTCTAATTATAAGGACCAAATTTAGAAAATATATCATATAGTTTTCATTACTAGACATTGTTCATTTAGTTTTATAGAGAGGAATCAATTCTATTGTCCACTTTGGATTTTGTCATCTGTATGCACCAACAACAAAAAAAATTGTGGTGAATAATATCGAATGCAATACAAATATTTGACATGCTCATTTGATCTTTTGGTGATATCATTTATCTATTGTTTAATTTGGTCCTTAGATCAAATTTTAAATTAACAAAGTTACTATTTTGATTTCTTAATTTGTATCTTTGTCCTATTAGGTTCCTAAGGGAAATTCAATTCAATAGGACTTCGTATTAAAGATATTTTAATCCATTTGTCAATTTGAAGCATCAAAGTGATAATAGTTGTCTTAAAGGGATTACTAATTGTATCTAAGAGTTACTTTAACATTTTAAGTAGTTGATAGTAATGTGATAAATATTCCATTGGTTAAGGCATTGGTCTCTTGACTACTGGTTGAGTTTTCATGTTGATTGTAGAAAGTGCATAGATCTAGGTAACAAAGATCCCTAATCATTGCACATCACACACACATATATATACAACATAAAAAACTTATATTCACCTTTAACCTTCATTTATCTTGTTTGAGGTATAGGCATACCAACCTTGGTTCTCCAGAGCCAGAATTATAGAGGTTCACATTCATTTGAGTGTAACCTATCAGTTGGTAGATTGCTATTAGGAATTCCCATGATTGGATCATCATTCCATAGAAAATCTAATTTGCTAATTTTGGCACTAACAAATTGGAAACTCTACTAGGGATTTGTCTACACAATCAAGGATTGTGAAGTAACCCAAAAGTTCTTGGTTTCTCATGATCATAGATATAAAGAAATGAATTTTGATGCACTCTATTGGAGAGAGAGAGAGAGAAGCTAGAAGAAAAAATCTTAATTTTCCCTCTATAATAGAGGTAGTGGCTTTACGGTTAAAAGGTATATGAAAAATCAATTGGTAGTACTTAGAAAGCAAGATACTTCCAAAAGAGTGTCATTGAAGTTTATGTGGGGAAGAAGATCTATACACACTAGTGAACATAAAGAATATACTCCTAACAAGCATAATAGAAGATTAGTGTTCACATATCAGAATGATATTGGGAAGTTGTAGAAAAGTGGCTGAGAAATTGAGAGACCTTTCTCCTAATGATAGAGTTAATGGGACTCAAGTCCAAGAAGAAAATAATCTCGAGAATGAAACTCAATTTCAAGAACATTTCCCTTTCTAGAGAAGAACTAATTTCTCTCAAAGTCATGAAATTCCCTTAGAAAATTAGTCTTCGGGTGATGAATTTGAAGATGATACTAGAGAAGGAAAAATTATTAAATAATTTGCAAAGTTCATGAGGACTAACAAAGAAGCAAGAGCTTTAAAAAGACAACCTAGTGAGGTCCTAGAATTGATTGGAATAAATAGGGATCAATGTGTTACTCCATAACTAGAAAGAATTAGGCTAGAGAGAGAAGAAGAAAGACTTGGAATAAATGGGAATGATGTCCATAGATTCCTTGATAATCAACTTAGACAAAGAATGGGAAATGATGTGGATGACAGGGTAGATAATCATCCACATGTGGCTGAGAGAAGAAGATATGTTGATAGAAATTCAAGACAACCTACAAATAATTAGAATAACAATAATTTATATTGTAATAATAATGCATACAATTGCAATAATATGCAAAATAACAGGCAATCTAGATGAGAAAATATGAACTATAATCATAATATACAGAGAAATAATAGACATCAAAATAGATTCAATCAAAATATTAGGGCTCCTATCCCATTAGAGTGATATATAAAGTTGGATTTCTATGGTATATTTGTATATCCTAATACCATATCAAATGATTTAAGAACCGCAATCCCCAAGTACTCTAGGAATGAGGCTATATCAGTTGAAATTGACTATATAAATTTGAAGGAAGTATTTTAGGAAATGAGTGAAGCTCATGAAGATGTCACAATGAAGTTATTTGTCCAATATTTAACTCAGGATGTTGTAGAATAGTACAAAATTTTACCTAATGGGTCTTTGGGAAGTTGGCAGGAATGTGTTGGTCAACTCATTAAACACTTTGGTGACCATAATGACCCTTCTTTTACTTCACATGAACTAACCAGTATCAAGAAAAATAAGAATGAAACTATACCTAAATTTAATAAGAGATTCAATAAAGTGTTAAATAAGGTGCCAAGAGACATTAGGCCACTTGACATGTTTCTTATGGATTTTTACATAGATGCTCTGGATTGCAAGATGAACTATGAAATTAGAAAAGAAAATCCTACCACCTTGCAACAAGCCTTCAAGATTTCTTTACCTTTGAAAAATATTAGAAAAGAAATTGACAAAGGATTGAAGAGGGATGATCTTAAGTCTTTCATCCTAAGGACCCTAAGAAAAATAAAGAAGAAGACAAGATTGACAAAATTCTTAACATGATGAAAGAAATGAATGTGGGAAGTGGGAGGAATAATTTCCCTCTAAAGAGAAAAAATCACCCTTTTATCAAGAATGATAGATATAGGTTGCAAGACATGCCTTATAATACTAATTGGAAATATGGTAAACTGGTGGACACCAAGGAAACTCCAGACCCTCTCAAAAGCATTGATCAATTTTCTAATAACAAGCTTTGGGGTGATGTTTCTTTCTTGCCTCACATGGCAGAATAATGTGTCATTGCTAAGGCTAGGTTTTTTTCTCTGCTAGGGTTTCATGCAATCTTTGAGTTTCCTTGCATATGGATCTCTATCTGAGCTTTCCCTCTATGTTTTCCACCTATCAAACTGCATTTACTAGGAGAGTTTTTAAGCTAGTTTATAATGGCCCCAGATAGTGGTGGCCTACTTGTTGATACTAGTGTTTATGTTGTTTCTTTGAAAAGCCATGGAAATCCATTGAACAAATATCCTTGCAAGTTATTCTTGAAGATTTTTCATGAGGTAATCCTGATATTATCCTTCCTTTGCAAGAATTTGATGCTTCTTATGATTGGTTAAAACAACATACCTTAATAGGGTATTTTTTGGGTAGGACTCCTCCTGAAGCTATGCTTTGAGAATGTGTTAACAAGAGTTGGACTCCTCATGGAGTCCATTGTGACACTATGCAAAACCTTACCAAAGTTTTTTTTATTTTTCTTTGCCAACCCATCACAGGAAGACACAATTTTTAGCAATCATCATTGGTTTGTGCATTCTTCCCTGCTTGTTTGTCAAAGATGGTTGAGAGATTTCACTATCTCTGATGACAAAAAGCTTAGGGTTCTTGTGTGGAAGAGTTCTTGCATTTACCCTTGCCATGTTTTCCTTTTAGTGAGTCCATTTCCAATACTCTTGGAAAAGTTATTACGAAGGAATATTTTCAATGCTCATCCTTAGAAACACATTTGCTTTGAGGTTGATCTCTCCAAGGATCTTAAGGATTCTGTGGAGATATAGATTGGTTCTCAAACCTTCTCTTAGAATGTGTTTTATTTGAACCTTACTAACACCTATTTTAGGTGCCATTCAGTGGAACACAAGATTAGGAATTGCCCTTTGGTTGTGCCTAGGGTAAAACCCCCACCTAAAGAGGCTCCTATCAAACTAGTATAAGGGAAGAAAAAAGAAGAATGGACTATTTTTGGGCATAAGGGAAAGGCCCCCTTAGATCCTAAATAGTCATATGCAATATTTGTTTCAGTTCTTCCTATCTCAACAGGAGTGCAAGTAGGGACACAAGCAGGTTTTTTAGAACTAAACACTAGTGTTTCATTGGTTTCAAACCTTGGTTCATAGGGGATTAAGGTGGCTTCTAGGGCTAACACCTCAATTTGATTTGCACCCCTCTTGCTACTTCCTCTATAGTGACTTAGAATGTGAGGTGTTCTCACAGTCCTCCCAAACATCTTGAGAAACCAGAGGAGAAATGTCAAGCCATCAGTCTAGAGGATTTTCCTTCTAGCTTAACCAAGTTTCAACTTTCTTGCAAAATAGCTACTCCTCTCTTGAGGATGAGGAAGATATGGAAGAATTTTCATGAATTTTTTTATCATGGAATGTGCAGGGTCTTATAGACCTCTCCAGAAAGTACTATGTTAGGGATACCCATCATAGACTTCATAATTTAGATTTTCTCTGTATGCAAGAAGTTAAGATCTCTGGTTTCATGCTTTCCTCTGCATGTTGCATCATTTGGCTAGATGGCATTATGTTTTCCTCTTAGCACAATTCTGGCAGAGGTGGTGTAGTTAATCTTTTGTCAGCTCGTCTTCATTCTACTATTATTTTGCACAATTTTAACCCAATACATAGAATCATTTAGCTTTTTCTTTCTATTAACAATCATTCTTTTGGAGTCATTAATGTTTGTGCTTCCAATGATGCTGTGGAAAGATCTCAATTGTGGGGCTGGCTGGCTGACAACTTGCCTCCAACTACTTGGGTTATGTGTGGTAACTTCAATATGGTTGAGTTTGCCTCTGACAAAGATGGCATTTTTCCTTTTCCTTGGATGTATGGGGAAAGGGAAACCTAATACTATGTGCATAATAAATTGGGCCTTTTTTGATCCCAATACTAACTACCACCAACATAGTGGGGTTTGGCACGCTTGGTCCAACTTTTGAGCTGGCTCTAATCGCATTTTAAAATGTCTCGATCATGTCATGATTACTACATAATATTTTTTCTCCTTTTTTGAGGATTGAGATTTACCTATCATTCCCTTGCCAAATGTGATGTTATTAGACTACTATCCCATTTATTTTTCTATTTCATGGCACACATCTATCCAACAAGTTGTCAGGACTCAATTTTTCCTTAGCACGTCAATGTCAATTTATGATTCCACTATTTCTCATATCTTATATGTCTGGAATATAGAGCCATGTTCACATTCCTAGACAGGGTGGATTGAGTGGTGGAATGATGTCATTACTAGAATCACTCACTTTCTACACATTTATGGTCAGGAATTGGTGGTTTTTAGAAGGTGGTCTTACGAATCCAATATCACTGCTCTTAAGAAAGCTTCTAAGGATCTCACCCTTAACCTTTTTGATGTTGATTTGCAAATTCAACTTGCCAAACTATAGCATGACAAATAGGTTATGGATAATTATGCTGCTCGAGGGGCCCAAATTAAAGCTCACCTCCATTGGTTCCAGGTTGGGATAAAGCTTCAAAGGAGTTCTTTTAGGCTTTTTAAGCCCATCATATCAATTTTGGGATTAAAAAATCAAACAAGGCACTTTTTTTCTCTCTAGTCTCCCTGACATCCTACAAGCTTTTGTTCATTACTATGAAAATGTGTTTTCTTCACAGGGAAATTTGGTTACTTAGGAGGAAGCCCTCAAAAAGTGTATTTTTGTTACTCCAAACCACCTAGAAGTTGAGCAAAGTGCTTTCTATGAGCAACTTCTTACCCTCCAAGACCTTAAAGAGGCAGTTTTCTCCATGGCTAATGACAAGCCCCTTAGGTGTGATGGAATTCCTTATGAATTTTGCAAACACCTCTGGGAGTATATTGGTCATGATCTGCACAAAGTTTATCTTGAAGCCTATCATTCTAAAAGCCTGGGAGCTATTATCAACAAAGGAAACATCAAATTCATACCTAAAGCTGGCGATCTTGATGATATTTGTAATTGGCAGTCCATTACCCTTATTAATGTGCCCTACAAGATTATTACTAAGGCAATTTCTCTTAAAAGTTTCCATCTCCTTCCTTTAATTATGTGGCTTGAGAAAATTGGCTTTATCAAATCCAAGTATATTCTTGACAACATCCAATCAACCATCTATTTTTTTGAAAATAGATTTTGATAAAGAATGGCCTTTCATTTTGATGATAATCCAGGCTCTTCATTTTGGTCCCAATTTTATGTAGTCTATGGAGATGCTCTTTGGAGATGATAATGCTTGCATTACTATTAATAACTCCCAATTTGATGCCTTTTAGCTTTTTCATTCCATCAGGCAGGGTTGCTCTCTAGCTCCAGTGTTATATGTTCTTGCTACTGAAGGGTTTGGCTACATGCTAGCCCACTCCATGTCTTCTAGTATGGTTCATGGTATTTCTTTACTAGAGTCCTCTTCCCAGTTGGTCAATGGTCATTTTTCTAATTATTAATTCTTTTCTCATTCTTTTGGAGGATGAAGAAAACATCAATAATGCCTTGAATCGCCTTGACATTTTTTGTCAAGCCTCTGACTCTACTATTCAATGGCATAAAATGCTTTGTTATCACTAGTCTTTTTTCCTAGCTCCACCTTGGCTTAACTAGTTTGAATGGAAATGGGTCACACATGAGGAGATTTTCACTTTTTAGGCATTCCTTTTGCCTTTTAAGCATCGCTAGTGGATCTATGGAACACTATGCTTGCCAAGATTACAAAGAAGTTGGACTATTGGCTTATGAAACCACTTTCTCTTGCGGGAAAATTTTAGATTTTCTCTATTGTTCTTGTAGCTATGCATGTCTATTATTCTTCCTGTTGGGCTCCTTCAAAAGCCTCCTATCAAAAATTAGAGTGGTTGCTTCGTGATTTTCTTTAGGCTTTTGGTTCTGACCATTATGGCATCCACAGATTTACTTTAGATTTTTGTTGTCCCCCCAAAGAGTCTAGAGGCCTTGGCCTTCTCTCCACATAGAAGCAAGGCCTTACTCTTTGTGCAAAATGGATATTTGTGCCATCACTAGAGATGAAGCTTGGAAGATTCTAGTTTGGCATTGCATTTCCTCTAGGTTTCCTATTAATAGACCTGCATGGAAGGGGATTGGATTTCAAACCCTTCTCATCATGCGAGAACCCATTGACATATAGGGCTCTTTTGTTATCAAGAGAATATGGAAAGCTTAGGAAGCTATTAAGCCTTGGCTTTGTTGGTTTGGTGATAAGTTCCATGATGGGCTCTCCTTGAACCAAGAGAACATTTGGTGGTCTTCTTTGTTTACCATCTAGGGTATTCCCCTAGCCATGACTCAAGGTGCTAGTGCTCTACATTTTTTCAAATGAGGTATCAAGACTCCTAAAGATCTTTTCTCTAGGGTCTCCATGAGTTTTAGATCTTGGGAAGATATGCAAGTCCAATACCGTCTTTCTTGTTCAGATCGATAAACTTTTGACTTGTTGCTCTTTGCAATTCTACACCACTTAATTCATAAAGTGGGTATCTAGTCTGTTCAACCTTGGTGGACTGACTAGAATGGGTATCCTACCACTCCTTTCACTAGCTACAATCCAAGTTTGGGATATAGATGACTTTCTCCCCATCTCCTGATGGTGGATACACTCAATCAAAGATGGCATTTGCACTCTTCCCTTTCTCAATGGAGAAAGTGCTTTGACACTATTTGGAGTGCCATTATAGAACCCAAGATTGCTCATTTTTCTTGGTGCCTAGTTTTTTAAGGTCTTCCCCTTGGGCCTTGGCTTAAGCATATTAGGGTTCTAGATCCTCGGTGTCCATTTTGTGACCAAATAGAGTTTTTCCTGCATATTTTCTATTTTTATAGATGTGCTCAAAATTATTGGCACTGGATTCATGATTTTTGTAAGTCATTTTGGCTTGAACCCTTTTCTTGGCATATGGTTATTTTGGGTGATTCCCCTAGGATCCCTAGACAATTTACCCAAATTTGGCATACCTTTAGGATGGAGATTTTGTTCACTCCATTGAAAGATAGAAATGTTGTTCTTTTGACTCACAGTTTTCTTGATATAAATATTACTATGTACACTAAAGCATACATTTGTAATAATATAATGATGTAGATCCAAGTACAAGCAAACAAGGTGGCCCTAGAGGTGGCCCACCTTCAAGAGCTTCTCAATCACTAGATAAATACCCCTTGTACTATTTCCAGAGTACCTCCAAATGCCTCAATTGATACCACACCACCCTAGAGGCTACCATCGGGAATGTAATTCTTTGGGCTGCCACTTGCACAAGCCACATTCACAAGCTTCCCACCACCACTCTCCTAGTAGTGGAAATGGTGGTTGGTAGCACCACTCAATTTCCTCACCTTGTGGTTGCATAGACTAGTCCTCAGCTCCTCCTCTTGGTCCTTGATGTTTTTTTTTTGGAAAGTGGCCCTTTTTCCTAGAATTGGCCATCTCACCTTCACAACTTGATACAAAGGATGCTAACCAGGCCCCTAATGATGCTACTGACAACTAGACTATTCTCAATCTAATTATCAATCCCAAGGATGATTGGGCATTTCATGATCAGGATGAACCACCCCCCACAGCTGGCACCACTTTAGCTACTTGAGGGTTGATTCTTTTTATTTATTTTTATGAATAGTTGTTGATTCTGGCTTCAGCCATGTGAACTCTCACCAGGTAATCTTGTATCCCTCAGCCCTTTTTTGTGAATTGTAATCTTAGTATATTATTTATTAATAGAAAGGGACTATTCATCAAAAAAAATGTGTCATTGCTGAAAATATTTGAGATGAGGAAAATGATGACAATAATGAAAAGCCTAGATGTAATGTTGTATCTAGTGGACCATGTTGGGGTGAGGAATCATCAGAGGATGACTATACAAAAAATCATATAGATAGAATATATCAAATGAGTCATGAGGTGTTTTCAAATAATGAAGAGTTCCTATGACTCATAAAATTATCTGAGGAAGAGAAGGAAGCTTATACAATTGCAACAATGGAGTAGGTAAGAAGAAACTACAAGTTGAGGAACTGAGAGGTAAATGAAGAACAGAGTAAAGGGGCAGGGATGTTTGCCAAGATGGGAGCTAAACAAGTCAAAGGTAAGGATCAAAATATTAGTAAGCAAGAAGAGCAAACAAAGTTTACAAAGACAACAAGTGACAAGAAGTCCACTTGAAAGAATTTTCTTGACTATAACTCCTTCATAGATCAAGCTTTATCTTAGGTAAATTCATGGTTCCCCTAATGGAAACTATGAAATTCCCACATTACATAGAAGAATCTTTAAAATTGATATCTGAAGTAGAAAGTCAAAAAGAAGAAAAAGAAGATTCTCAAATGTTACCTAAAATATATCAAGAATTGTTGTTAATAAAGATCCTACTCAAGTCAATCGATTTTATTTAACTCTACTCATAAATGATAAATTGGTAAAAAATTGCATGATTGATTCAGGAGCAGTTGTGAATATTATGCATATCGATGTGATGAAAAGATTAAATCTAGATGTTGATATTCCTTATGGTAAATGTTATGCCTATATGCACCCTAAAATGGTTGCCTAGACTATGGGCCCCCATTATTCAATTTATCAATTTATCAATTTCCTGAATCAATAGTTTGCAATATTTTATTAAATTAATTCAAATCAATTTCCTTGATCAAATTCGATTATTTCAATATTTTCTAAGGTTGATCATTTTATCCTAAGTCTTATTTAATTAAAAGAAAATCTCCCTTTTAATTAAATAAAATAAGTCCCCATTTAATTAGAAATAAAACCTCTCTTTTAATTAAATAATTCATCCACATTTAATTAATTAAGAGAAAAACCCCTCTTTTAATTTAATTAAATATTTACTATTCAATTAAAAGAACTTGCTCTCTTTTAATTAAATAAATCCCCACTTGAAGAGGAAATAAAATAAATAATGATTAAAAATTTCTCTACACTTAAATGCACATATTTCTAAGTGGGATTCCATTTAATTATTTTCTTATTTTTTCATTGGTGGATCTTTATTTCATACGGATCATTCTTTCTCCACCCTTGATTAAATCTTTTTGCCTCTTAATCTTGATCATCCAATCTTCTTTATAAGGGAGAGCCCTCTCCTCAATTTACATACACACACTCTATGCTATTGTTATGATGCAGGTTTGGAGAGCAATTTTTGAAGGAGTTTGAATATTAAAGCTTTTTGTGGAGAACTTTATCATCTAGTCTTCTTCTCTCATGCATCCATGACTTCCATTATCATATCCCATCTATGCATTTTCATATTAGCTTAGATCTTGCTTTCATAGATTAGATCTTGCATTGATAGATTAGATTTTACACTGATAGATTAGATCTTGCATTGTTTTTCTTTGTTATCATATAGATTAGTTTTCATCTCCATTTTACATTCATATTGGATCTTTTCATCTCTCATTTTATGGTGTACTTGCATAGGCACAAACTAGGTCAAAACTAAGAGCCTTCATTACAAACTCTTGCACTCCATTAATAGAGACTTATGAGCCACCATTGAAAACCTCATTCTTGAGCAATCTTGGATGTAATGACTCATAGGAGTGTGCTCACATTTCAAGCACACATTTTTGGTGCCCACCGTGGGGCAACGCACCTTTACTTGCTGGTTTTGGACATTTTTAGATCTAACCCCTTGTACAGATTTGTTTAGGGACAAAAAATTCTAGATCTTAAAGATTTGATTATATCTCCCAAATGGATTGGTGTTTCGGTCTGAATCTTTTTTTTGCAAGTTGAGACACATCAAAGAAGCTTTAGTGAAATTTTTAGATTTTTTTGAGGTATTTTCTATTTTTAATAATTTTTTCTTGATTTTTCATGAAAAAACATTTTAGGGCACAAATTAACACATTTTAAAGAAAAATTTAGATTTTTGGAAAGGTCTCTAAATTTTAAATAGGTTTGGTTCTCTGTGTTTTAAATTTTAGAGATCATATTAAGGCTCAATAATTCGATTTGCAAGATATGGTCTATTTTGAAAAAATAAGCACACAAATGAAAATATTTTTTCAAAATTCTGACATTTTTTAAAAGCTCTCTGATTTTTTCTAGGGGTCTCTAATTCATATCATATAGGTCCAATCTTGATGACTAGATCAAAAATCAATCTTAAAAAAAGGGCACTTAATGAATAGCTTGCATTTAATTTTCACAATGGATCAATGCATGATGTGAGCTTTCATTTGGATTATTTTCTGATTATTATCACTCTTAAAAATTATATTTTTAGATCTAACCCTAGTTTTTCATAAGTTGGATATATATTGCATATCTTATGTTTGCTTATTTTGATTGTTACTTTGTTCATTGTGAGTGAGCATTCAAGTGTAAATGAAAGGTACAACAGAGAAAAGATGTGTTGTAAAGATTATTAGGTATTTTGATGGATCTCTATAACATTTGAATTTGGAACTGAAATGAACATCTCATGTGTTTAGCTTGAGTGCTTTTACATACTTTCATAGATTAACATTTCATTTGGTGCTCTAAAATTGGATCTAGATTTGCTTTCACACATTTGTGTTTCACATAATAATTAGGCCCTATGAACACTATTCGAGAGATCTTGGGAGACTGAGCTTCATCACTTGCTTTACATGCAAAGTTCCTCTTGATAATAGATCCCCTTGTAGGTAGGGAAGGATATTTTTTATTATCTCACTATTCCACTTGGATTTGTTCTCAACATCTAGTAGTACTTTCTCTTTTGAGATTGGTGGTGTTTGTTAGCTTTTTTCAAAAAGTTGGTGAGGTGATTTCAAATTAGAATGTCAAAGAATCTTTTTTTCTATGTTTGGGTAAGGTGAAGAGGCTAGATGAGTATGCTCTATTCCCTTTTGGGCACATTAGAAACTTGGAACCTTTCAATCCAAACCAAGTCCCCATGTAGTACAACTTTGTGAGTTTTTCTTGATTAGAGAGGGTTAATCATAGTGGACATTCCTTTTATTGGGTCAACCATGTGGACGAAACCTCAAGTGGTAATAGCCATTTTTGACATTGTAGTAGCAACTACTATATAAATGTCCTTGTGGGAGAAATCCTCATGGGTGCAGTCTTTGTTGGGGTGTCAGATCTCCTCAGTATCTCTGATTGATTAAATTCTCAGAATATGTCAAAACCCTGGTGCTCCAGGATTGGATTTTGCCCACTCTATATTGCAAAAGTTGCAGAGTTGAACATTACTAAGAACTATAGTGCTGCCAATTTTTTTTTCTAGGACTATGTGCATGATTGGAAAATATTTTGATAGCATACACAACAGTGGTTATAGAGATTAGATTGATACTATGGCACTATTCTTGTTCATGTGCAAGGTTGATTTGTCCCTTATTCATTGTTTGAAGATATTTTCTTGAAATTCCTAATTATTGTCTTGTGTGCTTGGTTCATGATTAAAAATCTATTGTACACCTAGTTGGACATTTAAAATGAATGAAATATGAGTTTACTTTATGATCAAACTACTTTATTGTCCTATTATTTCCAATCTCCCTAGGTTAATTTGGTTCAGATTAGGCCACTTACCCCATTTTTAGAAGGTTTTTTACACCTTGGGTTATTGTGCTTTGACTACTTGAATTAGTAATCATTGATTTCACAAGTGATCTTGGTTGGAGTTGGTGAGTTAGAGACCATCCCTGTTGAGAAAGATATACCTCAGATTCTTTGATATTACACTTGGAGAGTCTTAGTAATCTCTTTTCCATCCACTTTCATCAAAATTCAATTTCAATTAATTAAAATTTGGATAAATCATCCTCCTGGTCCATATGTGCTAGGGTATTCACCCAAAGTTGCAGGCACTTCTATGGCAATGTTGGTTTATGCCTATTGCAAAATTATATCTTATCATCTCTTTCTTGGACAAGTGAGTGCTTTTACTATCCTAGTTTGGTACCAACATTTCTTAGGGTTATCCTATCAGCTAGTACCTTTTCTTTCATGTTAGTTACAACAAGATATCAAGTAGATCAAGGAAAGCAACCTCAAGTTGTCTTTAAACAATTACCTTGAGTTCAAACTCATCAAAGATGTAAGGGAAAAGAACCTGTGTCTATTCAATCACCTGAGAGTATTCCATAAGCTTTGTTTGACCCTAGTGGTGATATTATTGAGCTGAGTACACCCTTAGCATCACCTCATTTGGATATGGATATGATTTTTACAAGATCTTGACATAAGAAGAATCAAAGTATTGAGTATTATGTTGACCTTTTGAGTGGTGATCCCACTCATGGAAGTAGACCAACCTCACCCCTTATTGAGGATAGGTATTTGGATGCCCATAAAAGGGCCAAGAAAAGTAAACATTATGCCTATCAAGAAGATGAATCCCAACATGATGATCAAATTAATGAGCCTTCTGGTGCTTGTGTGAATGCAACATTTACTGGTAACCAGTTTAGATAATCAAGACCATGTACACCGCTCATGACACCTTTGGGTTATGTGAGTGATAGACTTAAAACACTTGAGCATAAGAAGAAATTCCTTCTAGAGGAACAAGATAAGAAGGAAGAACAATTCAGATGCCTAGAGGAAGAAAGGAAAGTTATGATGGAGATTGAAAGAAAAGCCCGTCAAGAAGCACAAGATATTCTAATGGCTCAAAAACTTGAAAATTAATTCAAAAATGTGCACATTGGTGGTGGAAACAACTCTCCTCCACTCATTTCTCCCAAGAGTCCATGAAATGGAAAACATTGGAGAACATCTTCACCATCACCTAGTCCTAGAGGAAGGAGAACTTCAAGGCATGATGATTATAGGAGACCAACACCTCCTAGAGTTTCAAGACAATCTTCACAACATGCTCATCAGGGTTCATGATATGGTGGTAGTTTGAATGTTGACTGTAATTCTTATGATTTCATGGCTAGGCAACAAGATCCACAATTTCAAAAATATGTAGAAGCATACATGGAACAAAAAAAAGATTCATGTTTTCAACATTTAGCCAACAAAAGGTGCTAAGGTCCCTTATAACTTTGATATACAAAAAAAGATTCAAAAGCATGCTACTTTTATGGAAGAAGAATTTGAGCAAATGAAAAAGAAAATGGTGCAAATGGAAGCACCCGAGAGTTCATTTTCACTTGATTCAATTTTTCCTAATCCTTTTGATAAGAGTGTTGACATGAAGGAGTTTCCTAGGAAAATTGTCATCCCCCAATATGACAAGTATGATGGAAATGGGGATCCAAATGATCATGTGTGTCAATTTTACACCATGAGTTTTGAATTTCATCATGAAGACTCATACCTTATGAGATTATTTCCAAGGAGTCTTATGAGTTAGACAATGGAATGGTTCACAAATATCACTCCCCCTGTTAAGAAATTCCCTAAGTTAATTTAGAGATTTTCTCCAACACTTTGCATACAATCTTTCACAATCTATCTCATTATTGGATTTATGTCACACAAAGAAAAATCAAAGAGAATCCTTTGGCACTTTATTACAAATATGGAGATGATAGTGCTCTTGTTATTCTAGGACTATCCCTGATAAAGAAAATATTAAAATCCTCATTAGCAATAGGTTCCTGAGATGAAGTATGAAGTTAAGAAGATGGTCTTCGAGTCTTTTGATGCCATGATTGAAACTGCATTTAGAATTGAGGATGTTTTGAAAGAGCGAGGTATTTTTGACTAAGAATAGAAACAACAACAATGGTCAAAATAACAACAACAATAACAAGGATAAAGGAAAGAACACATATTGGAATAAGAAAAAACAAGTGGTTAATGATGGAGTTGTGGATTCCTCTAAGCCTAAAGATCAAGTTGTTCTCCATTTGGCTAGTGCCAATCAACAAAGTAACAAACCAAGATATCAAGAAAGGCCTAAAGGAGAGAAACGCAATTTTACACAATTGTATGAGTCATATGAAGTGATATTCACAAAGCTTCTTTCTCATAATCTGGTGCACCCTTATGATGCCACAACGTTTCACACACCTAAAGTTAAGTCATGTTGGTGGGAATAGAAGACCTATTGCAAACTTCACAATGGTATGGACATGATATTGAGAATTGTGGTAGATTTAAGCATGTTGTTCAAGATCTTATTAAGAATGGAAAACTTGAGATAGATGGATTAAATACCAATGTTGATCACACAGCCTTCAAAGATCCTTTGCCCAAGTATGAGAAAGGGGAAGCTTCCCAATCTAAGAATGGAATGCTACAATCAATTACATTTATGCAAATGTAGAAAATGTTGTTAATATGCCTGAGATTGTAGAAGAAAGTGTCAACATGATGGAAGATAAATATCCCCATGGTCATGATGTGAACATGAGCTCTCCTATCCATGGTAACAAACCTATTTTGATGCTAAGGAGTGCTTACTTTAAAGAGTCATCTCAAGGTCCCCTTGTCATTAGATGACCCAATTCAAGCCATTAAAGTAAACCTAAGCAAGTGTCCTCCCAAAATCTCAATGTTATTACACAAAGTCAAGGTCCCCTTATCATCAAAGGACCTATTTCAAGCCAACCAAGTAATCCAAAACAAGTGCAATCCAAGAATGTTCCTTCAAAACCAAAGGTTAACCCTAAGTAAAATTATAATCTTGTTGATCAATTGCAAAGAATCCCCACTCAGATTTCAATCTTTGAGCTTTTAGAATTATCTTTGAGACACAAGCAAGTCCTTGAGGATGCTTTGCACATGGTGAACATCCACAAAAATTTAGACGTTGATCAATAATAGAACATGGTTAATCATATTTCTAGCCCTCATTACCTTTCCTTTTTGGAGGAAGATGATAAGTATTTGAGCCATCCGCATAATCTTGCCCTTCATATTGAGTTCATGATCCATAAAACTCATGTCAGGCATGTGTTGATAGATGGGGGTGTTGGGCTTAATATTTTTTCTTTAAGTCTCTTATAGACATTGGGTTATTCTAAAAAAGTTATTGATACCAGAAGAAAGATTATTATCAAAGTCTATGATAAAGTAGAGAGAAGTTCAAAGGGGTTGGTCGTCCTTCCTATTAGGATTGGCCCTGTTGAAAAAGATATTTTATTCCAAATAGTTGACGTTGGACCCCTTGCATACAACATTTTACTTGGTAGACTATGGATTCATGATATGCAAGTAGTGTCATCTACCTATCATTAGTGTGTTAAGTTTCCTTACAACAGAATAGAGATTCATATTCTTGGGGATAACACTTTGTCTATTAACTTGATTTCAACAAGTACTCATGTTCACCTTAATAGAGAAGCAAATGATTTTAATGTAGTTTTAGTTGACTATAAAGACAAGTTTAAGTCCATAGACCTTCGCATGGGGGCATATCAACTTAACTCCCTCACAACATTACTAGTTTCACCTAGGTCTTATGGTAAACCTTCACAAGAGATGAAACCTTCCTCTTCAACTATGACATTATTTGACACATTTGTATAGTCGTCAATACCTATTTAAGATGAGAAAGAAGATGTGGCTATTAGAGATTAGATTTATAGAGAAGAGAAGTATATGAACAATGAGAATTCACTCCTTCTCCTAATGCTTATGGAAGAGGGTATGCTCTTGTCAAGAAAATGGGCTACCCTAGACATGGTCCTCTTAGTAATAGATTGGATGCTAGAGCCAAACCCCTTGATCATGGTCTTTTTAGATGCAACTCTAAGAAGCTGATTGGCCTAGGATATGTGAATCATAGTAAGAATGTTGCTCCTATCTTGATAAGTTAGATAGTGAAGAAGAGACTGAGTATATGCCTAATTTGGAAAATCAGCAAAATATTTGTGCAGATTGGGTCCCTTACACTAATCTCCTTTGGAGAGATTTAGATAGTTGAGCCACCCATGAGATAGTTACAAATTTAGAACATGAGAGTGTAACCCTTAATGACATTGAGGCATCTACATCCAAGCATCCAGAGCCTTCATGGTGTAAGCATCCTAGTTAGGATTTAGAAATAGATACACATGAGTATGAATGGGACTCTTTCTTAGAACCTTCCATAGTTGATATGGATGTTGATGTTGTTCATACATATAGTTCTCAAACCAAGTTAGTCAATGAGCCATGCATAGGACTAGAGGGTTTGAACTTGCATGTTGCCTTAGTGGATGATTATTCACTTGTGAGGATGAATCCTGATTTGGGTAGTTCAAGGAAGTTACTTGATGGACTCAAAATGTTTAGTCACCAAAGATATCATTCATATTCACAACCTTGAAGTGGTTATTTATTTATCCATTATTCATCCTGACCTAATTGATTGGTCCCAATGCAATCAAGAACCTGAGCTCTTAAAATTTCAAAATGACTATGAAATAGCCTATTATTTGAATGTCATTGAACCTGTATTCTCTTCCACCAATGAACCAACTACCAGTATGACAGAGCTAGACATCAAGTACCTTAGTCACAAAATAAAGAGAAAAGAAAAGAAAAAAAATAGGAAATTTGATGGCAAAAACCATTTTGTGGCAATGTTAGAACCAAAAAATGTAAAAAGAAAGGATGTATCCAATGGTGAAAACCTCTTTGAGGTGCTTGAGGATGAGGTAATTGATCGGCTCCCCAAATATTTTCAAGATAGATAAGATGATGCACCTATTCAAATTGATTTTCCAGACGAGCACCTCATGTATATGACTAAAAGAACATGGAAGATGTTCTTTGATGGATCCTTTATGCAAAATGGTTCTAGAGCTAGTGTATTGTTTGTTTCTCCTCATGGGTACACGATTCCTAAATCTTACAAGTTATTATTTCCATGTACAAAGAACATTGTTGAATATGAAGGTTTAACAAATGGACTTAAGATGGCCATAGAATGGAGAATTATGGAGTTACACATCCATGGAGATTCACAATTGATAATCAACCAATTCAATGATGATTTTCTAACAAGAAATGAGAAATTGGTACCTTACAAGAAAATGGTTGATTCCTTCAGACTCTACTTCACATTCATCTCATTTTAGCAAATCCCTCAAGCAAAAAATAAAGCAACTAATGCTATGGCTAGGCTTTCTCCACTTCTTCAATTAGAGCAACATGAATCAAGATTTGAATTCCTTGTGGAAGAGCTACATCACCCTATCTATGATTCCCAAGAAAATCATGTCATTTGTACAATTGTTCATCATGAGTCATCTTGTTATGGTGTTATTTACTCATACCTTCATGATGGAATTATACCTGAAACCATTAACTAATTTGAATGCAAAAAACTTATCCAAACGCCTCTCACCATTCCCTTATCTCTAGTGATTTGTGTAGGAGGGGTCTAGATGGAACACGTCTTAGATGCATATAAAACAAAGAATCTGATCAAGCATTAGTTGACATCCATGAGGGTATTTGTGGGGGACATTCTAATGGTCTTTCCATGGCTTGAAGGTTGCTTAGGGTGGGGTACAATTCGCCCACAATGCAAACTGATGCAGTAGCTTTTGCAAAGTCATGTGAAAAGTGTAAAAAATGGTAACCTAATGAATGCTTCAAGTAGGGAGCTCATTCCTTCTATTTTTCATTGACCATTTTAGTGCTGGACCTTTGATCTTGTTGGGTAGATTCATCCCAAATCATCATGTGGACACAAGTTTATTATCACTACTATTGATTATTTTACTAAATGGGTAGAAGTTGTCCCACTTTTTGTTGCCTTGAGCAAGATAGTTTCTCTATTTATTTTGAATCATATTATTTGTAGATATGTAGTGCCTTTTGAGATTATCACTGACAACAGAGGCTAGTTTAAAAATAAGGACCTTAAGAAACTCTATAAGAAATTCAAGATAACACAACTTTGGTCCTCTATTTACTTCCCGCAAGGAAATAGTCAAGCAGAAGCATCAAATAAAACCATTCTTAAATTCTTGCATAGAACATTTCATAAGAATGGTAGAGATTGGCACTTCTAGATAAATATGGCTTTGTGGGCCTATGGAATGAGTATTTTCACTCCTACTAGGGCTACTCCTTTTGCCCTTACATATGGTATTAAAGTAGTGTCACCTTTAGAGGTTGAGATTCCTTCACTTAGAGTTTCTCTCAAAGGTCTACTTATAGATGAAGATTATTGAAGCATGAGACTTCAAGAGTTAGAACTTCTTGATGAGAAGCATCAAGCATCATTTGACCATATGAGGGTCTATTAAAAGTGCATTTTGAAAGCATTCAACAAAAAGGTTCATCCTAGAGAATTCCAAGTGGGAGATCTGGTCCTACATGTGAATTCTAAGAATCAATAGAATAGAGCTCAAAAGGGTAAGTTTGAACCTAATTGGCTTGGACCTTACATTATTACAATAGCTTTTGCATCTGGTACCTATTTACTATCTATAGCAAAGGGAGAGTAGCTCCCTGACCCTATCAATGTCTTGCATCTGAAGAAGTCCTGTCTGGGGGCATTGTATATTATTTTTATATATTTATTGATCTTGAAAAAATACAAAAAGAATCATATATTTCAAAAAATCCAAAAAAAATGATATATTGTGAAAATTCTAAAAATTAGAAAATGTCCTGAAAAAATGATCATCTTAGTGAAAACCTAGCAATAGGTGCTTTGATGTATCTCCAAAAAAATTATATATTCCAGAAATACAAAAAAAAAAATCAAAAATTTCAAAAATTTCATAAAAAAAAGAAAGAGCACCTTGGTGAAAACTTGGAAATAGGTGCCTTGGTAGCAAAAATACAAATAAAATTATAAAAAGTCTGAAAAGATTTAAAAAAATCCAAGTGGTGAAAACATGGAAATGGGGGCTACTTAAGGCCTTTGTACCCTTGTTTCTTAGTGCATGTCCTCGACACTTAGCCTTTCTCCATCATGCCTTGTCCTTGTTGCCTTGGTTTGGAATTGGTCTTTGTCTAGGGGGCATAACTGTGTTAGCTTTAGTCTCTTGGATGCATTAGTCTTTAGGACACCTCACAAATGATGTTTTTCAACACCACCCCAATTTTATTTTTCAATACAACCCCTGACATTGAGTGTTTTTCAACACTTATTTGTTTGGTCTTACTTAGTTTTGTCATGTAATCTTGCCTATTTTCAAGAATTTGATCCTTATCCTCAGAACTTGATATCAGTTATCACACTTAAATTTTTAAACATAAACACTTAATGTTTGAGCTATATCATGATATTTTCTTTGTGTGTAGTCTCTCTAGGATGCATAGCAATATGTTTTATTTGCTACATTAAATTGGTTAAGCTAACATGAAAGTCATCTTGACCTTTATGTCTTTGATGCTTATGTTAGAATATTTTCACATTCTAATTTGATATAAATCACATTCATATCTTCATAATTGCACTTGTGACTAGTGATGATTGTGTGATTTTTTGATATTTGTTAATAATGGCCCAATGATGAAAATAAGTTCCTTTACATTCTCTAATGAATGATGAACACAAAATCCTATGTTACAGTTGTTATATTGCAAGTACACCTTTGCATTTTCATGTACCTTGCATTGTTAGGCTTCATGTTAGTTTTCATTATGATTTTGAGAGGGTTTTCCCTTCATCTTTCTTGTGGACTTTTAATCAACTATGGTCACGTTTTGATCTTCATTTCCTTATCTTCTTTCATGATCTCAATCAAAATTTTCTATCTTAAATAGTTGATTGATTTTGGAGCATTCTCTTTCTTCTTTCCATTTCTTTCCATCTCTTTCAAATTTCTATCTTCCATTTACTTTCGCCCCACATCTTTTCTTCTTATTCAAATTTAGGGCATAACATTTCGTGCTTGATGATCTACCTTAGCTTTGTGATTCTTATATCTTTCATTTTACATCAAGAACCTTATCTTTAGTTTGATTTGATCAATTTTATCAATTTGTTGTTTCTCCTATATCTCATTTTGATTTTGATCACAAGGGGGTTGTACTTATCAAACTTTATTCCTTGATTCAATTTTATCAATTTTATCCTCAACTTTTTCAAGTCAAAATTTATTTGTATTCTTTGTTCTGATGTGTTCCCTAATCGACTACACATCTAAGTTTTTTGTGATCCTGAATCAACCTCACACTTTAATTTCTTCTTTTGACTACATGTGGTCCCAAATTGATCACACATCATTCAAAGAGGGGAAAATGTGTGCACCCTAAAATGGCCACCTAGACTATGGGCCCCCATTATCTAATTTATCAATTTATCAATTTCTTGAATCAATGGTTTGCAATATTTTATTAAATCAATTCAAATCAATTTCCTTGATCAAACTTGATTATTTCAATATTTTCTAAGGTTGATCATTTTATCTTAAGTCTTATTTAATTAAAAGAAAATCTCCCTTTTAATTAAATAAAATAAATCTCTATTTAATTTTAAAAAACCTCTTTTTTAATTAAATAATTCATCCACATTTAATTAATTAAGAGTGATGCAGGAGCATCCAGAGGTATAAGGGCAATCTTGTGTCACCCAAAAAAAAAATTACTTAGACTTAGTTTATGTTTCATGTCTTTACATTTTTGGATACCCATTTGGCTCAAATAAAGGTTCCAACTCTCATAGTTCAACTATCAGTGCGTTTGAAAATCCCAAAAAAATAGGAGCATGTATTTGGGCCATCATTTCAGTAAACTAGAAGGTGTGAATTGGCCAGATGAATGTAATCATGATTTAGAGCACTCCAGAGAAAGAATCAGGTCAATAGGCCCCACGGTTTGAAAGTTATTGCAGTTTTTTTGGTTTTGGAGACCTCCTAAGAATGCTTCAAAGTTAGGTTTGGGGCATTAAATGACCTTGAAAAGGGTCAAAAAATGGGGGATGAGCAAATATTGTCCATAGTGCTATAGAGCGCTTCGAGAGCTTTCCAAAAATGTAAACGGTTCGTCAATCGGAGCTACGGTTCAAAAGTTATGCCTCTCGGAAGTTCAATTACCGTTTTTGGATTCTTCTAGATTTGCACCGACTTCTAATGCAGCTTTCAGAACCTTCTATTTCGTCGGTGGATGCCTACTAGAACTTTCTAGAATGTACTCCTAGTCCTTAACCCTCCAGAGTCTATTTAAGGAGATTTCTGGCATTGTAAAAGGCAGTTTGGAGTGGAGTTTGAGAGGAGGTTCTAAAAGGAGAAATATTCTCTATATTTATGCTATTGTAAGCCCTTAGGGAATGTTTTAAAGTTTATTTTCTCTGTACTATTTGTACTAGCTTATTTTCTCAGTTAATATAATTTTCCCTTTCTGTTGGTTCCATTCTGTTCTTGGGTTGTGTCCCCATCAAAGAGAAAAACCCCTCTTTTAATTTAATTAAATATTTCCTATTTAATTTAAAAAAATTGCTCCCTTTTAATTAAATAAATCCCTACTTAAAGAGGAAATAAAATAAATAAAAATTAAAAATTCCTCTACACTTAAATGTACATATTTCTAAGTGGGATTCCATTTAATTCTTTTACTATTTTCTCATTGGTGGATCTTTATTTCACACAGATCTTTCTTTCTCTACCCTTGATTAAATCTTTTTGCCTCTTAATCTTGATCATCCAGTCTTCTTGATAAGGGAGAGCCCTCTCCTCATTTTACATATACACACTCTATGCTATTGTTATGTTGTAGGTTTGGAGAGAAATTTTTGAAGGAGTTTGAATACTAAGACTTTTTGTGGATAACTTTTATCTTCTAGTATTCTTCTCTCATGCATACATGACTTCCATTATCATATCTCATTCATGCATTTTCATATTAGCGTAGATCTTGCTTTTAGAGATTAGATCTTGTATTGATAGATTAGATCTTGCATTTTTTTGCATTGTTATCATATAGATTAAATTTCATCTCCATTTTGCATGCATATTGGATCTTTGAATCTCTCATTTTATGGTGTAATTGCATGGGCACAAACTAGATCAACGCTGAGGGCCTTCATTACAAACTCTTACACTCCATAAATAGAGAGTTGTGAGTCACCATTCAAGACCTCATTCTTGAGAAATCTTGGATATAATGTCTCATAGAAGTGTGCTCACATTTTAAGCACACAATGCCATGGATAATAGATTTTTCCTTGTTGTGGGAGTTATAAAGGATATTGATTTCAGATTTCCTTCTTGTCCTAAAAATGTTTATAAAATTGATATTACAATAGTGGAGGTTCCTATTATGTATGGTATGCTTTTTCAAGACAATGGTCTAATTTAGTAGGAGGAAATATTCAATTGGATTTATCTTATGCAACTATCCTAGTGAATGGTAGGAATGTTAGGATAGATAGGGAACCCATGTCAACATATTTGGTAGAAGATATTAATCCAGATTAAGTGACTTGTTTTTTCCATACAAATATAGACAATTTTCAAGTATCACTAAGGAAGCTTTATAAAGGGTGGATCCCATTTATGAATGCATTGCCATAGATCATGAGAAAGTATGGAGGATTAATTTTTATGGCTCATGTTCCAAAGAAGGAAATGGTGTAGGTGTAGTATTTTTTTGTCCTGGTGTTCATTTTTGTTATCTTTTGAGTGTGCTAACAATATAGCTAAATATGAAGCCTTGTTGTTAGGATTAAGGATAAAAAATAAACATAGTACTAAAATCTTAAATGTCTTTAGTGATTCTGACTTAATTGTGTCTCAATTTAGAAATAAATTTGCTTCAAAAAAGGATAAGATGAAGTAATACAAGAATGAAGTATAAGATACTATTGAACTTTATGATGCATTTAATATAACTTGGATAGATAGATATGAAAATGTTTTGGTAGATTTTTTGGCTAATTTGGCAGTAAGACAGGGTACTATTCCTTACACAGATATCACATGGATAGAAATAAAGAATAGGTTAGCAGTTCCTGATAATGTGCAGAATTGGCAAGTGTTTGAAGATGACGAGGATATTATCAATTTTCTTACATGTGAAGGAAGGTATGAAAAACAAATTATAGACTTTAATAATCTTGTAGAAGAATTTGATGGGAAAGAAATGTTATTTGTAGCACTAGAAAAGGTATTTGATAACAAAGATGTTAAAGAAAAGGATAAGATTACTATTAAAGATGAAAAAGATGTTGAAAGAATAAATCTAAGGATTGAATTCTCCCCTAAGGAAGTGCTTATAAGGAAGAAATTGACTTCTAAAATTAGGCAAGATATCATTAATTTACTAAGGAAATATAGACATGTGTTTGCATGGTCATATAATGACCTCAAAGCTTATAGAGAAGACCTCTTCCAACATGAAGTACCATTAAAATCTGATGCTAAGCCTTTTAGGAAAAGATAAAGGCATATAAATCCTACTCTTGCTCCTAAGATGAAGGAGGAGTTGATAAAAATGAGGGATGTTGGGATAATTACACCAATCAGACACTCAACATGGGTTTCTAATTTGGTCCTAGTAAGAAAAAAGAATGGGGATATCAGATTGTGTGTGGAATTTACAAACCTAAATATGTCATCTCTCAAGGATAACTATGCTTTCCCTAATATGGAAGCATTGATGCAAGAGGTTATGGAGAATGAATTGTTATCTATGATGGATGGATTCTTAGGATATAACTAGGTCAAGGTGAAGGACGAGGAAGAATACAAGACAACATTTACTACAACATGGGGAACTTATGTGTATGTAAGAATGCCTTTCAGATTAACAAATGTAGGGGCTACTTTCCAAAGAGCTATGGATGTAACCTTTGATGGTTTGATTCATTTATCATGGTAGTATACCAAGATGACCCAACAACCTTTTCTAAGAAAGCAAAGGATTATTGTAAACATTTGGAAAAAATCTTTTAAAGAGCTTTGGAATATGAAGTGCCTTTGAACCCTAAAAATTTTCATTTTGTTGTTATAGAAGGAAAGTTGCTTGGTCATATTTTATCCAAAGAAGGGGTAAAGATTTTCTCAGAGAGAGTTGTTGCCATAGATAAGATACAAGTTCCAAAAAATATAAAGGCAATTCAATCATTCTTTGGACAAATTAATTTTGTTAGAATAATTGTTTCAATTTTTTTAGAATTAGTCAAGCCTATTTCTAAAATGATGAAGAAAAATGCAAACATTTCTTGGAATGATGAAACCTTGAAAGCATTTGGAGATATAAAAAGGGCTATTAAAGAGGCTCCTGTGTTAAGGTATCCTGATTTTTCTAAACCATTTTAACTATTTTTATTTGTATCATTTCATGCTATAGTAGTTGTCCTATTATAGAAAAATGAGGATGGTCATGAGTAGTCCATTTCATTTTTTAGAAAAAATTTACAAGCCTCTGATTTGAACTATGATATTACTGAAAAGCAAGCTTATGCCATAGTAAAGGTTGTGAAGTCTTTTAGGCCATACCTAGTAGTTGCTCAAATAGTAGCATATGTTCCTAATGTTGTTGTTAAAGACATTTTCAAACAATCAAAAGTTACTGGTAAAAGATGCAAATAGATTAACTAGGTGCAAGAATTATATATATATATATATGTACAAACTACTAAATTGGTTAAAGGATAGGGATTGGCTATACTAATGGAAGAATAAAACTTGGAAGCTAATCAAGTGAATCAAATAGAAGTAGATCATAGTGAAACAAGTATTGAAAGATTTCCTTGGTATACTAATTTTTTTTCTTCCTAAGAACTATGGATTTTAAAGAAGGAAAGATAGATAGTCAAAAAAGAACTATAGATTTGTAGTTTGAAAAAAAATGTTCTTATTAGGTGTGACCTTTATTGGAAAAATAGAGATGGTATATTAATTTTTTATGTGGATTCATATCAGTCTAAAGATATATTCTCAAAAATGCATAGAAGTGTGTGTGGAGACCATTTCTCTACTAAAACTACTGCAAATAAAATTCTAAGGGCTAATTACTTTTGGCCAACAGTTTTTAAAGATAGTTATGATTTTATCAGAAGATGTGAAGAATGTCAAAAATTCTTTAGAAAATTAAAGTTTAATGGTGTCTTAGCCATGAGGCCTATGCAGTCAAAAGAACTATTTCAAATGTGGAGAATTCATTTCATAGGTGGACTTATAGAAAAATCAAGTGGAGGACATAGATGGATTCTAGTTGCAACAAATTGTTTTTCAAAATGGGTTGAAGTTATTCTAGTAAGACAGTCTACTCATAAGGTAGTCATGAATTTTTTGATGGAGAATATTATTTGTAGGTTTGGAGTACCTCACAAAATTATTCTTGGTAAAGCTATGTGTTTTAGAGAAAAAAAACTCACTAAATTCTGTAAAATTTATGGTATTAATATATCTTACTCTGCTCCTTATCACCCACAAGGGAATGGGTAGGAAAAATCTAGCAATAAGAACATACTTAAAATTGTCAAGAGGTTTTTGGATAAGAATAAAAAGGCATGATACTCCAAGTTTAATTTGGCTATATGGGTAGATAAAATAATATTGGGTTTTCTCCCTTTTGAAATGGTATATGGAAGCAAGAAAGAATTCCATTACATAATTTAATACCTCTTTATAATTTCATAAATCAAGAGGGTGTGGAGGAATTGGATCCATTGGATGACAAATTGAGTGCATTAGCTGAACGTGAAGAGAATAGAAGGATAGCTCATGAGAAAAATATGATGCACCAACAAGGTCATCATTACATTTCCAACAATTGATATTAGAGAGACGTTCTCTTGTCATAAGTTTAGTAGCTTGAGAATAAAGATCAGAGGTAATGGAAGTGTACAAACTAGAGAAAGCCAATGAGAATGAAAAGTTGGATCTACATGTGGCCATGGAACAAATCAATAAATTGAAGGATTGACTCTCTAAATCCCTAAAAGGAAGAAAGAGTTAGTAGTATAGATGAATGAAAATCTATACACAAAAGAAAGAATAGAAGATATTTGTAGAGAAAGAAGTTTAGTAGAAGTAGATGCAACTATAGAAGATCTACTTTGAAGGAACCTCATTTTGCAAGAAGAAGTCAGGAAATTGAAAAGAGAATAGGCGATTCATTCAGTCAGGATATATGAAGTCATGGAATAAAAGAACCAAGCTAAAAATGATGAAGAGATGGAAAATGAAGATAAAATATTAATCAACACAAGATTAGAAGAAAAGGACAATGAGATCCACCGCCTATCACTACATCAGGCAGATATGATAAATCAACTTAATAGTGAAAATCAAGAAATCATCAATTTGAGGATGGACAATGATAGAATCAATAATGATCTTAGAACATAAAAGAAAACCAATGAAAGAATAATGAGATCACAAGAAAGCATGAATCAATTGATTGAGCTATCTCAGAAAAAAGACACAAAGGAAAAACATGATTGGGTTACATTGGACAAGGAGAATCATCACAACAAGATGCTCAAAGGAATAAAAGCCTACATGAAACCACTTTGGAAAGATAGGAAACTCATCAAACAAATTTTGGAGTAATAGAGAATTAAAGGTTAATAGAAATTGTTGTAGTTACAATAAACCTAGACATAGAGGAAGTGAATGTAGAGATAAACCAAAGTTTGAAGAAAAGTGATTTACATGCAACAAGAAAGGTCATATATCCTCTGAATTCAAAAAAAAGCAATGGAACATTGGACCAAGATTGGCAAAATTTATCGGTAGGGATTAAAACACATGGTACATGTGTTATCTATGTGGAGAATATAGACACATTGGAGTGAACTATGTAAGGACACACTTCAAGAAAATGAATCCTACCAAAAGATGATATGTGTGCAAATAACTCAATCATTTGGCAAGGAACTACATGAGACAAACTACAATAAATACTAATGAAGAAAACAAAGGCAAGAGTAAGATTGATGAGATCAAGACTGAAAGGAATCAACAATTGGTAAGAGAATCTCCATAAATCTCAATTCAAAACTCTAAAGTTGTTGACACCCAAGTCAATGAGTTGGGTGATTCAATCACCTTTGAGTAAGCATACAAGGAGACCACTAGATCTATGAATAAAATATAATATCCTACATCAGTTCTAGACAAGTAAGCAAGCAAGTCCAAATCAACATATCAGATGCACTAAGAAAAATGGAACTATCATGTTTTAACTAAGTCAAATCTCAATTAAAACTAAGATGCTAGATATTACTGAGTTATTCTTCAAACATAACTAAGTAAGGTTGAGCTCTATGACTTAACTGAGTCATATGATTTAGCCAAGAAAAGTTAGGTTAGTAGCTAGTTCTAATTGAGCTTCACGATGTAGAGTTCATGTCGAGTTCAAGTTTGAAGACCTAACCAAGTTATTTCACGTTCCATAGTATGACATTTATGAGGTTGTAATGTCCCTTTACTGATTTTTTATGATATTTCCAGCCTCAAATCAGAACTTTAAAATCAAACAACCAATATTACAAAGATCTGCCAATTTCCCAATAAAACCCAAATCGGGTGTGTCCAAATTAGTGCCAAAAACTTCACAACTTCACAAATTATTAATAAATCTGAAAATGGACATTTTTACAGAAATTTCAGCAGCATAACAGCCTACAAAATTAAATTTCCAGATTTTTATAGCCTTTACACAACAGCCCACAAATGTAGGGCAAAACTATGCTCAATCGGGCTCCCGAAATTAATACAAAAAAGCCCGGAAACACCACAAAACACTCATAAACTATCTCAAAAGTTTAATCATGACCCAATACATATATTCAGCCCTATTTTAACATCATAAATTCTGAAATACAGCAGCAAACCAAACTGATATGAAACACTCAACTGAAAACCCAAACTCAAACCAAAAACAACCTCGAAAACACCCAAATCGGCACTATTCAGCACAAAGGCAAACTTTGTATGAGCATGCACATGGAATGGCTTCAACCTCCCATCCTTAGCCTTCCTAGAAACCTACAAACTCCCACTCTTGGGTCTCCCTAGAAACCTGCAAACTCCCGTTCTTGGGTCTCCTTCTCCACAGGTTTGGCAGCCTCTGAAGAATAACAAAGAATGAGCAAAAATCAAGTTCTGGAATCCGCCCAAAATGCCTCCAAACCCCTTAAAAGAGGGCATAACTGTAACTCACATCCAAGAGAGGTTAATGAAACATATTTTAATAATAATTTTCATTTATTAGTCCAACGGTTTCCAAAGATTAACCCCCTTTTTTTGAAACTTCACTTTCTTGGGCCTGCCTGCCTTAGCAAAGATTATTATTTTTTAATTATTTGAAAAGGGGACATGAAAGAGGCACTAAATGTTGAAATTATTATAAAAATCAAAATTAAGGTTTTATTTGTTCATCGCAAATTTAGAGAGAAAACTACGAAGAGCAATTTTGAGCCCCCAAGCAATCTAAGAGCGAATTTTTTGTCGAGCTAAGTTGTAGGAAAGTCTATTGGTTAAGAATGCAATTTGAAAAGCATCTAAATTCAAATTGTACCCTAAAATTGCTGAAGAAAAGGATTCCAAAGGAGCACACTTAGTCATCCCTCTGAAGATACTTCTAATTCATGATGTAAGTACCTTTTACCATTATTCTATTCAAGAATTAGGTACCTTTGAGCTAGTTAAGACATAAAATGTATTGTGTATGAATGGAGCTTTGAAACTATTATCACAAAATTTTGCATTGTTGTCCATAGTTTTTATCAAAGGACAACCTTGTGAAACATGGAAACAACCTCCAAGCTATGGGACTTGAACTATGAGGTTGAGTCTCCAGAGAAGGTTGACTTTGTTTACTATTAGGATGCACCTAACTATTCTTGAAGAGGAAAAGGGAGGAGGAATGCATAGAAGCAAACTACCTAATCTATTCTAAGGCGGTGATGTACCAAAATAGAGTGTTTTATCTAATCTCTACCCATAAAATGCACAATTAACTAGTTATAACCTCAAAGAATACAGATTCAAACCTTGCTTAATCTAACAACCAAATGTGGATTTGACAATAAAAGAATGTTATAAGAAGAATATTCACTTAATATCATTCAAATGCCAAAATAGATACAATCATGCAAATTGCAAAATATAAACAAGAACATTAACCAGGGGCAAAGGAATCTTGCACAATGTGTTAATGGATGAAAGAGATATAGTAGAGTGTAAGAATTTGGCTTAGGCCAAAATTCACCCAAGAACTCAACACAAGCACACAGTAGACCAAAAGTATGATCAGAATGATGATATTCATTCAATTTGCCAGCTTAGCCAACTTAAGAGTACACTAGGAGTGCCTGAATATAAAGGCCTCAGGAGAGCTTCTAGAATGCATAGAAGTCAGCATCATGATATGTCATACAACTAGGCACATGTCCACCAAATATGGATTATCCTCCATTGAGCATGGGATTAAGTGCGATGATGTGATGATAAGCCTACAATGGTGTATCATGCAAATCAATGGTGTAGACAACATGTGCTAAATGAGGAGTGCGGATAACTATGTTGTCAACATGACAACTCAGTGAATGATGCGTACTCCTATGTTGTAGACACCATGTGCATAATTAGAGTTGCGTAACTCAATGAGAGTACACAAACTCCTAAGTGTCTCACCTAAAATAATAATAAAATAATGCAAAATAATTAAATAATGCATTAACCTAAGTAAACTTAAGTGTAATAAGTGAATACTTATTTACACCAACATAGAGAATTACAATGGCTCAAAGGCATGAGAAACTATAGTAGTATGCATGGGAAGCAATACTAGAAAATCAAGGAAAAATCAACCCTTTGAAAGGGTACAAAACTTGCTTTTATAGTTGAAGCATAATTGAGAAACTTCTACTGGAAGCCATGAGATCAACCACTATTTTCAAATTGTAGAGAGACATGAATGATGATACATAAGGATTTTCTCAAGTGCACACCCATATACAAAAAAATAGATTTCCATACACATATTCAACTTTGGAAGGAATAGAAATGGTGACCATTACTGAAGATTGGGTAGATGGATAACCCATAGCCATAAGAAGATAGAAAGTTCATTCATCAGACCTAGAGAAAGCAAAAGATAGTTGCAAATGATCAAAATAATCAATCTGATCATTAAAAGCCATCTTTATTTTTCTCGATGGTTACTAGATTAGATATATTAGTAAGTCAAAAATATTCAAACTTTGTCTAGTACCTTTCTTGTAATCTCATTGGTCAAAGATCCCTTTATTTTCTAGCTTGGACAAGTGAAATGCCTTCATGGTCAACTCAAGGTCCTATGATCCCATGATCATCAAATGAGGTTAAAACCCTCATATCATCTTTAGCCTGGAGCCTAACCCTTATGATCTTACGATCATCAATGTATCTCATAGTCGAAGGAATTCTTTATAATCTCTATGATCTTATGATCATCAACCTATCTTAACATTGGACCCTTCTTGGAGCTCCCCTATGATCCTTCAATACACCATATTTTGTAGCATTAGGCATCTATCTTACCCTTTGATTCCCCAACTAGATGATCATACAACAACACCATGGTGTAGGGTCATAGATCAATCAATTTTTCTTTACAATGTTATGAGCACATTTTCTTGACCTTATGATCTTATGATCATAGTCTAGCATAACATCAGTAGTAGCAACACTTAACCTCTACAATCTTATGATCGTAGTTAGCTATCCCCTTGATGTGACTTTGATACTTTCATCATTTGCACCTATGGTCTTATGACATGATTATTGTAAGATCGCATCCATTTCTTAACCCTTTCATGATCATCCATTGCTATGATGTTACGATAGCTGGATATCATAACATCAATAACTTAATCCTTCCTTCCTATGATCTTACAAACATAGTATATATTGTAAGATCATATGACTCTTTCACCTGAGTGCCTTTTCCCTTAACCACAATTGCTAGCTATGTTATTACCTTCCAACTTGGGCATGTCATGTACATGTGTCAACTTCTCACTTTGTCACATGAATTAAAGGTCAAGCAATTCTACACAGGAACAAAGCAATAACCGTGAATCTTAATCCATCTGATGGTAGGGAAAGTTGTGGCCTTGCAGAAATATACTTAGATTCATATGGAAATATAATAAGGTTTTTAATTTGATCATTTCATATTTCCATTGGTATTTAATATTCAAATGTGGAAGTGACTGTTGGGTGCACATTGACATTTAAATTCAATTTTTTGGCAAGAAGGCATTTTGTTTAACAAAAACCTAAACACTAGCATTTGAAAGTCAAGGGTTTGACCCACATTCTACATATGCTAAGGAAATTTCAAATAAAATGGAACAAGTATATATTAAGCAAAGTCTACGACATGAGCTTCTAGCTCAAGAAACCAGTCAAGATCACCAAGAAGATGATGCACTGAGTTACTAGATATCCAATGCTAGAAAAGTCTAAAACAACCAAAACCCTAGTTAGAGGAGAACTGGCTAAGAAAACCCTAGTTCAATGGGAAAATAGAGGCATGAAGCTCAATAATGTTATTGATATGGAAATCAAATTTAGAAATTCATGTCATAGCACACAAAATCTATGGTTTAAGCCAACCCAACAACATTCCTTGTGAATTAGTTGACCTAGCATACAAAGTTGTAAAGAACGACTTGTCATTTGACATTTATGAGCTACAAATCATCTAGCTCAGTAAGAACATGGAAAGAATCCAAGAATCCAAGAACAATCTATAGAAATTTGGCTCACTTCTGATATGTTTATCTTTCTATGTGCAAAAATTATTTCCATCCAAGGGAAATGTTGTATGGAGGAAGGATAGGCCTATGTTATATCAGATCAATGATTTTATTAGTGAAATGGGTAAAAAAATTAATGGAATCATGGTTTAATATTTTGAGAACTTCAAGGAAAGAATGCAAAATAGGTTTAGAATCCCCAATAAATTGGTTGATGATTATGAGAAAGACATTTTTTCCTAGTTGACTATGAAAAAGTTCACATTCAAGTAATCAAACCTAGTATTGCATGGGTGAAACCATTATGATACGAGGTTAGCATTGATGAAATGAGAGACGTCATTGAAGTCTTATGAATAAACTAGTGGATCCTAAGGCTACTTATTTTGGAACATATGAAGAATCCAAGACCAGAATTTCACTTGAGATTCAAATTCCTCAAATCTTGAAGAGAGGAAAGAAAATGATGGAAAACCTTGAGAAGAAATTTAGCAAGTCTGATGCCCTTCTCATGCTTACCAATGGTAAAGGTCATGATTACATAGAAGAACAAGAACAAGAACAAGAATAAGAAGAAGATGATCATGAAGAAGATGAAACAAAGGAACCTACAAAGAAGAAAGACATGACCGCACCAAGAAAATGTACTAGGACATTGTTGGTAAATAGATTGTTCTTTCCAACATAACTCTTAAATGCCCAAACCTGTGAGAAACAATTTGATACCAACAGTTGGATAATCTATCATGTGGTTGATAGATTTCCTCTGAATTGAAAGGTACAACTCCCATATCAATGATATTCAATGAATTTGTTTGTTCCTAAACTAATTGGGTACATTCTTAACCCGAGAATGGAAGAGGAAAACCAAGCCAGCCCTAGACAAAACTAACTCAGGAAAATTTTAGTTCCTAAACCTAGCCAATGCCAAGAACCCACAATTCTTATGACTTCTTGATACTAGTAATGCAATATGGATGCATATTATGTGAATGCAATGAAAAAATGAAGATTTAATATTCATATTTTTGCAATAGGAATACATGCAAATACTTTGATCTACAACACATTCATTATTTGACACGAGATGCAAGATAATGTCCAAAACTGAATACAACAATGCTTTGATTAAATATATTCAGAAAATAATACCCAAATTCTCTGATTTGAAGAAAAACTCTTCTTTGTTTTGAACACAACAAATACAATGCTTTGATTTTTATTTGCCTACAACTCTGGCCAAATCTTTTATAGAAATCAAAACATAAAACCCCTAAATGCATGAAATGAAATACATAACATAAACTACTACCTCCCCTCTACTCCAACAATACCTACTCTTGTAGAAAAGAAGAACCCTTTGCAGATGAAAAGATTTTATAATAAATACATTCTCCAGCAATCATTTGGTTTCTTCCGGTGACTTTTCAGTTTTGTAACTAACTCTTGTCTCTTTGACTACTCACCTTTTTCCTTTTGAAAACTAATATGCTTATTAACTTCTAAATTTAATAATGATATATATTAACATATTTAAATTATATTTTAACAATTGACATTTATATATGTTAAATCAATATCAAAATCTTTCCTTTGTTGGGTAGACAACAAAATAAATACTACTGCCAGGTAAAAATGGGTCATGTTTCAAGGGCATATCTTTTTCTTCCACTATTGGATCAAGCTCATTTTTGGATATGTTTTTCCAAACTTAGTTTTCTACATTTTGACCAAAGCGATAAAAATAATAATCACTGAGTCAAAAGATATGAGCTACTGAATGTTGGTCTATATGACTGTTGCAAAATCAGAATTTGATAAAATAAAGTTTCCAGCCACTCTTCTTTCAATGCTTTGTAACCCAAATGTCTTCAATTTTTTAGTATGTTCTTCCATGCTTACCATGTTGATTCTCTATTGAATTATGAGAGTAATTCTCTAGAATGCTTGTGGCAGAAAATCCTAAATGGAGGTCGAAAAGCATACCAAGTTCTCAATTTTCAACTTCTTTGTTGTACGTGAAATTTTCACATTCTAGTAACAACAACACTTAGTAAATAATTAACAAGTAATACTTCTTCTTTGCTATCATGTCGCTGGTTATATAACACTCAATTTCATTCTTGGTAGAAATCTAATTTTTGTCTTCTCCCTTTTGTGGAAAACTCCAAAGTGACTGTGAAAGGCGTAGTAGAAAATTAATTTTCCACTTCATATTTAATATCACATTGATGTCCAAATCTTCAAGCAATAAATCATTGCAAGATTATCATTCTTTGTTTAATCAATTAAGAGCTCTTTTCCATCTCTCTATTGTGGATTTGATCCTTGGTGGAAATTTCATTTTTGAGTACAGAAAGTGCACCCAATCTTCAATTTTCCACCTCCATGTAGTGGGCACAATTTCGATGTAGATTGATTAATAAATTACTTTTCTAAAGTGATCTTGATACTAGACCCCATATATCTTCATTTTGGATTGAGATTTTCCTTTTCTCTACTCATGTGGAAAACTAAACTTTGACTGCAAAAGGCATAGTAGGAAATGAGTTTTCCACTATGCTTTTCCCTTTGGTGGAAAATGAAACATTTGCTTCTCCAATAAATCTAAAAATGATTGCGAAAGGCTTAGCAAAAAATGAGTTTTCCACCATGCTTTTCCCTTTGGTGGAAAATCTCCAGTCGACTACTCCATTGTGGAAAATTCAAGAAATGCTTCTCCATGGTAGAAAAATGAACTTTGACTTCCATTTTCTTTCCAATCTGCATATCTAGACTCAGAAACAATTCAATCCTTCATAGAAACTTTCTGTCATGTCCCCTTTTCAAATAATTAAAAAAGAAAATCTTTGCTAAGGCAGGCGGGCCCAAGAAAGTGAAGTTTCGGAAAAAGGGGGTTAATCTTTGGAAACCGTTGGACTAATAAATGAAAATTATTATTAAAATAAGTTTCATTAACCTCTCTTGGACGTGAGTTACAGTTATGCCCTCTTTTAAGGGGTTTGGAGGCATTTTGGGCTCATTCCAGAACTTGATTTTTGCTCATTCTTTGTTATTCTTCAGAGGCTGCCAAACCTGTGGAGAAGGAGACCCAAGAATGGGAGTTTGCAGGTTTCCAGGGAGACCCAAGAACGGGAGTTTGCAGGTTTCTAGGAAGGCTAAGGACGGGAGTTTGAAGCCATTCCATGTGCATCCTCATACAGAGTTTGCCTTTGTGCTGAACAGTGCAGATTTGTGAGTTTTCGGGTGTATTTTTGTAAGAGTTTGGTGTTTCCGGTTGAGTATTTCATATCAGTTTTGGTTGCTGGTGTATTTTAGACTTTAAGCTGTTAAAATAGAGCTGAATATATATATTGAGACGTGATTAAACTTCTGAGATAGATTATTAGTGTTCTTGTGGTGTTTCCGGGCATATTTTGTGCTATTTCGGGAGCCCGATGAGCATAGTTTTGGTCCTACATTTTCGAGCTGTTTTGTAAAGGCTATACGGATCTGGAAATGTCAATTTTTAGGCTGTTATGCTGCTGAAAGTTCTGTAAAAATTTCCATTTTTAGATTCATTAATAATTTGTGAAGTTGTGAAGCTTTTAGCACTATTTTCAACATACCCGATTTGGGGTTTCTTGAGGAATTTGGTGGATCTTTGTGATAGCAGTTGTTTGATTTTAAAGATCTGATTAAAGGTTGGAAATATCATATAAAATCAGAGAAAGGGACATTTCAGTGGTATCAGAGCCATGATCTTGCCAGCCTGAGGGTTTGTAGAAGTTTGCAGGTCAGTTTTGAAAACTACCCAGATCTTGCATTTCAGTTTTGAGAACTACCCAAATCTTGCATGTCATAATTTATGATTGCATGTTGCTTCTAATCAGCTACATGTCAAAATTTATGGTTGCATGCTACTTCTAATCATTTTCATGTTAGTTCTTGGTGAATTTGGTGGTTGTAGAAGTTTGCATTTCAGTTTTGACAAGTACCCAGATCTTGCATGTCAGTTTTGACAACTACCCAGATCTTGCATGTCATAATTTGGTGGTTGCATGTTGCTTCTAATCAGTTGCATGTCCAAATCTATGGTTTCATGCTACTTCTAATCATTTTCATGTTAGTTCTTGGTGAATTTGGTGGTTGTAGAAGTTTGCATGTCAGTTTTGACAACTACCCAGATTTTGCATGTCAGTTTTGACAACTACCCAGATCTTGCATGTCATAATTTGGTGGTTACATGTTGTTTCTAATCAGTTGCATGTCCAAATCTATGCTTGCATGCTACTTCTAATCATTTTCATGTTAGTTCTTGGTGTTTGAAGAAGTTATATCCTATTGGGGTTACACTCTACTTTATCCAGAATGGACAGGTATAGTACAGAGTCTCAGAGGGAACGATCTTGGACAATTGATAGCCAAAGTCAAAATAGTAGAAAGGATGGTTATTTAGACATTCGAGATAAACTTATGAAAATAAGCCATGACATGTCTAAACAGTTGGTTGAGCACCACCGTATAAATGACATGTTATCTGACCCATCTAAGGTGGATAAGTTGACTGGATTTCTATTTGGCAGATTTTCTCACAGGACAGATGACACAATTCCCAAGAACTTGCATGAGGAGTTTGAGAAACTAGCTGATAGCCAGGTAGAGGTCTCAGATTCTACTCTGCCACAGGAGGTGGTGGGAAAGGATATTACACAGATTGATAGTAATAGTCAACTTGATACTCAAATTGAGACAATTGTTTACAGGTTGTCAAAGGGTGATGCCACAGGTATTCAGGATGGTATAGTTACAACAGGCAGTGACTACAGTGTAGTGGGCTCAGATGATGATTATGAGGATGTTGTTGTGCAGGATGGTGAGATACCTGGTAGAGATGAGCAGACATTGAGCATTCATGACTTTGCTGAGAAAGAGTACCAGGCACAGTTAGATGCTTCATCACATGAGGTTGAGGCAGGTAGTACTTCACATGATTTATCCCGCCAGCTGAAGGTGAGTGAAGATAGTATTGTGACTTCATTACCTCATCATGACAGGTATGTGGAGTTAGTTGGTATTGGTCATATTACTCAGGTGAGGAGTTTTCTTGAGTTACCAGTTGATTCTAGTTTACAGATATGGACTCGAGATTGTTATATTGGTGTTTGGGATTCAGTTGACTGGAGATCTTTAACACTTTTTGGTAGCAGTGTTTGTTTGGGTGCTATCATGGATTTGATTAGCAGATTACACGGTGTTGTCTTTTCTTGTGCCAGTATCTTGTCTGATGTTGGTATTAGTTTTTATACACCGGTGTTGGGCTTTGTTCATATATCCAGTCGACCATACTTGCTGGAATGTGTTGATGATCTTTCATATTTGGCAGTGTGTACAGATGAGTCCCAGGATCATATTGGCATTGATGACATCCAGGAGGATGTAGTGGGCAATTTTGAAGACTTAGTTTCTTTGGGTACAGAGGAGTTGGATAGCAGTGCTACAGTTTTTGATACTCTGTATGTTGATATGAGCTTTAGAGTTGATTCACAGGACATGGATGGTAATACTCTAGAGACTAGTAACTTTGAGGATACTCCTTTAGACAGTGCATCAAAGGAGGTTTGTAAGAGACAGTCAAGCCAATGCCATCATGTGTCTAATCAGTTGAGAGTTAGTGACCGAGACATTGCTATCACTTGCCAACATTTTGATGCTGCTCGTCAGTTATTAGCAGTTTATGGATGGGGTTCTCCTACTAGTGATGAGCAGGAAGGAAGTTATCTTTCCTTGACAGAGATCCACTCTTTATGGGAGGCTATTCAGACTTTGAGACAGAATTATATGCAGTTGGTAGCTGACAGAGATTATCTTATGGAGTGGGGTAGTACAACATATGATGCATTGTTGGCCAAGGAAGATGAGGTGAGTGAGCTTACTGAGCAGCTTGAGGTGACTTCTGAGATTCTTGAGAGTACACAGTTGGCTTTCAAGGAGTCACAGTTTCATTTGGCTAAGGTGACCATGGAGTTAGAGCGATTACAGTCTTTATCTGATTCTATACAGTCACAAGCTATGGTTTTTGGTGATTCGAGGATGTCCATGGCTGAGATTGTCAAAGACAGTGGAGATGGGGATGCATCCAACCTTGATACTAACATTGGCATATCAGGTTCATTCCCACTAGAGTCAGGTTTAGTTGAGTTGGGTATTGTAGCAGATTATTGTATGCCTGACAGGGTGGTGGCCTCTAGTACTGAAGGCACAGAGACTAGAGATGTATCAAAGGTCATGTGTGATGTTGGTGAGTCGACAGTTGGCATGGTTCCTGCTAGTAATACTACTCCCTTGGTGATATCTTTGGAGGTAGTAGTCAGTTCCAACATGGTTGATGATCAATTGCAGTTAGTTTCATCTGGATTACAGTCTGAGTCACTGACTGAGATTGGCGCATTCTATTGGCATTACACTGTGAGGTACGCTCATCAATTTACCTTTGATGACCATGTTGATGAGATGATGATACAAAGATGTACTTTGGTTCCTAGTGCTTATCATCAGTTATGGGATAGTTTGATGCCTTGAGATGAGAGTTGTGATGGGCATGACATGGTGATAGGTCCTGCAATTGACAGGTTGATAATACATGACTTAGAGCAGGAGTTTTGGAGTTATGCTTTAGCAGGGTATGTACATCAGTTAGCATTTGATCCTTGTGCTGAGGAGTTGATGGCAGACAAATTTAGTTTGGATTCCATTTCTTACTCTTTATCTTGTAATGTCTTTTCACCATCAGCATTGTATGGGAGTTATGGTTATGAGATAGTGGCCGATGATTTGCAGAGTTGTGTTGACTGCAGGAGTTGTACAGTGTATGGATTCTCCATACTTGGTATAATTTCATTCGAGAGGGTTCACCATTGTTGCAGAGTTGGATTGTACATTCCATATAGGCCAGTGGGATGCATTGATGGTATTTACTGTGTTGGTAGTTTGATTTGTCCACTTTACTTGGGTTCTGATGTTCTAAGAGTTTGTGCCTCATGGGTTTTTGATTGTGGTAGTGGTGATTTTGGAGTTTTGTTGAGCTATAATTGTCATTTTGATTATGGATTCCTCTTGGTCATATTGCAGAGGATATTACAGGAGCCTGTGTTAATTGGTAGTAGTATAGTTCATGACTACATTTGGGATCCAGGTGGATTGATTGGTTTATTGTTCAACCATTGCTTGAGGACAAGCAATGATTGGGAGGGGAGGACTTGTCATGTCCCCTTTTCAAATAATTAAAAAAGAAAATCTTTGCTAAGGCAGGCGGGCCCAAGAAAGTGAAGTTTCGGAAAAAGGGGGTTAATCTTTGGAAACCGTTGGACTAATAAATGAAAATTATTATTAAAATAAGTTTCATTAACCTCTCTTGGATGTGAGTTACAGTTATGCCCTCTTTTAAGGGGTTTGGAGGCATTTTGGGCTCATTCCAGAACTTGATTTTTGCTCATTCTTTGTTATTCTTCAGAGGCTGCCAAACCTGTGGAGAAGGAGACCCAAGAACGGGAGTTTGCAGGTTTCCAGGGAGACCCAAGAACGGGAGTTTGCAGGTTTCCAGGAAGGCTAAGGACGGGAGTTTGAAGCCATTCCATGTGCATCCTCATACAGAGTTTGCCTTTGTGCTGAACAGTGCAGATTTGTGAGTTTTCGGGTGTATTTTTGTAAGAGTTTGGTGTTTCCGGTTGAGTATTTCATATCAGTTTTGGTTGCTGGTGTATTTTAGACTTTAAGCTGTTAAAATAGAGCTGAATATATATATTGAGACGTGATTAAACTTCTGAGATAGATTATTAGTGTTCTTGTGGTGTTTCCGGGCATATTTTGTGCTATTTCGGGAGCCCGATGAGCATAGTTTTGGTCCTACATTTTCGAGCTGTTTTGTAAAGGCTATACGGATCTGGAAATGTCAATTTTTAGGCTGTTATGCTGCTGAAAGTTCTGTAAAAATTTCCATTTTTAGATTCATTAATAATTTGTGAAGTTGTGAAGCTTTTAGCACTATTTTCAACATACCCGATTTGGGGTTTCTTGAGGAATTTGGTGGATCTTTGTGATAGCAGTTGTTTGATTTTAAAGATCTGATTAAAGGTTGGAAATATCATATAAAATCAGAGAAAGGGACATTTCACTTTCTTAGAATCAAGGAATACAATAGTGGAAATTTATCATGGGTGGTGACTTAAAAGTTTTTAAAAAATTGGGGTACTTTTAGTGCACCTACAACTAGCTCTGAATGGGGATTATGTGTTGCAAAGTGCATAAAGAATCCAACATCTATAGCAAAAGACAAGTGCCTATCCATTGGGTTGCATAGTCTAAGCACAAATAGGACTATCAAAGAATTTTTTTCTAGGAGGGTGTAGGGGAGAAAGGTAAAACAAAAACTAAGAAAGTAGGAAACACTAAACTAAGCATACCAAAATTGCGGAAACAAAAGCTTATTTACAAACATAGGTGAGGAGGTCTCACCAAAATGAAAGAGAGCAAGGAGAGACTCAAACATAACCATTAACCAGAAAGGAGAAGTATGATCCTTTCCCAAAAAGAAACTTGCACTCCAACAAGCTGCAACAAAACCATTATCTTTTCATGACTTCATCATTGTTGAAAGTGAATCTAGAAGCATGTCGAAAATATGTGACCCAAAAATATTTTCCAAGTAACCATGCTTTTTCATAAATTTCTGATTCTTCTTTATCCTTTTGAATGTGAGATTTAGAATCATTCCCAATCTCAAACTATAACTTAGACATCTCCAAGGAAAATATCATATCATCTTTATTTTCCAAACACTTGAGACTACCATATTCAAAAGAATTTCCAGCATCCATGGTGCTCTCAACATACAAATTTGCTTCTTTAGGATGAGGATAAATCTTGACAAAAATAACTTTGTCACCCTATTCTTTCATCAAATCTAAAAATATTTCATTTAAAATAGAGATATAGATTTGATCAATACCTAAAATCTTGATAGGAGCATTACCATTAATTGGAAAAGAGAAGTATGAACCTCTCCAGTAAAGTGGGTTATGTTTTTCAAGGTTGAACCAAAACCAAGACCTCCAGGAAAACTCTTCATGTTTGAATGCCACACTAATATAGTGCTGGAAATTAGTGAACCAAAAAAAATTCCCAAACAACCATGCCTCATCATAGACCTCCGATTTTTTGGAATTCATCTACACCTTACTTCTCATGTATTCAACCATTCTTTGTTGAAGAGAAAAATAATCACAAGCTTTTGGAAAAGATGTTGCAACATATTCGCACTCATAACTTTCAACTTGATCATTTAATATATAAATTTTAGAATCTACATCAAGGTTGAAATAGCATGAGTCTTCTTCACACATAAGGTCAATCCAAAATGAAACAATTTTATCATCCTTTGTAGCTATCAAGTCTGAAAATTTTTTATCCGAATTTAAAACTTCAATACTTGAATCAGTTGTAGAAGAAGACTTACATTCAGCCAACACCAATGATTGATTAACTTCCATTTCATGACAAAGAAAAATGTAATCCAGCTCTTCATCATCTTCATGATGCTGCAACACATTATAAGGCACTAAAGATCTCTATACAAAATCTATTCTTACACCTTTTTCTTCAACTAAAATTTTAGACTTAATTTGATAAACACTGAAACATGATCCAGCCTTTTTGTCGATACATAGTTCATCGAGAATGCTTAACTTTGCACTTTCATCAAAAGAAAATGATTCTAATACAGGATCATCATAAACTTGTGAACATCAAAAATCATTTTTAATATCATCTTCATCAAACTTAAAAGTTTCATATTCCACTTGTGTACAAACCAAGTGATGACTTTCACAAGAAATATTATGCAAAAAATGATCTTCATTATTCTCTACAAATTTGAAACTTTCAACAACAAGAGAAAAGGAAAGCATGGGTAAATCTTGATTTTCTATTTTTCTTACCATTTCCTTGCCACTATCAATAGTGTCTTTGTTTATTGAAATGTGTACCTCTTTAAGCTAGGGCATTTCTTGTTCTCCAAGAACCAAGCAATTGACTAGTATTGGTTCTTCTTTTACTAAATTTTCTTTTGGTAAACCTGCTGAAACATACTTCCCTTTTCTTCAATCTTCAACATTAAAGTATCCTTGGATCACACACTTTAACAATCATGCAGATTGATGATCTTCTGAGAGATTTAATCCTTTTCTTTCATCTTCAGTAATACTTTGTTTATATGTAGTCCAAATGAATTGTAAGTTAGGATCACTCTCAGCATTTATTTCTTCAAATTTGGGTTTCCTTTTGACTTGCTTTCTTGGTTGAACTTCTTGCTCAATCAAGATTGAAAAATTATGGGAAACAAAATCAGGTGGGACTTCTGAAACCACTTCATCATCTACCTTTAATTCATTTCTTATCTACACCACCCTTTCCTCACAGTGTTGTAATAACTTTGTCTTTACCTCTAGCTCTTTCAATTTTTGATACCTGGCATAGACACCTTTCCATAACACAACTTGTGCATGATCTTCTTTGATACTCAGGTTCATTTTTCTTCCATGGGTAACACTTTCTCCAAAAGCATCAAAAATATTATGCAAAATTGGATCATGAGTATGATAAAGTTCAATAAAGGAAGGGCTTGGCCTCCTCCCTTTCACAACTTTAAAAGACATGGTCCTTTAATAATAGAGTTGCCAATCTCTTGCAAGTAGAGATAATAATAATTCTAAAAATGAAAACACTGGACCCCTCAACCAAAAATAATGAGAATCAATGATAGAGTCGCCAATCTCTAGATACCTAAGATAATAATAAAATTGAGGAAACAATCTTTGACACTAATATTATTTTTTGCTTCCCTAGTAGAGTGACCAAAAATCTGATTTTTGTCTTCTCCCTTTTGTGGAAAACTCCAAAGTGACTATGAAAGGCATAGTAGAAAATGAATTTTCCACTTCATACTTAATATCACGTTGATGTCCAAATCTTCAAGAAATAAATCATTGCAAGATTATCATTCTTTATTTAATCAATTAAGAGCTATTTTCCATCTCTCTATTGTGGATTTGATGCTTGATGGAAATTCCATTTTTGAGTGTGAAAAGTGCACCCAATCTTCAATTTTCCAACTCCATGTAGTGGGCACAGTGTTGATGTAAATTGATTCATAAATTACTTTTCTGAATTGATCTTAATACTAGACCCCATATATCTTCATTTTGGATTGAGATTTGCCTTTTCTCTACTCATGTGGAAAACAGAACTTTGACTGTGAAAGGTATAGCGAAAAATGAGTTTTCAACTATGCTTTTCCCTTTGGTGGAAAATGAAACATTAGCTTCTCAAATGGAAAATCTAAAAATGACTACAAAAGGCATAACCGAAAATTAATTTTCCACTATGCTTATCCCATTGATGGAAAATCTTGAGTCAACTACTCCATTGTGGAAAATTCAAGAATTGCTTCTTCATGGTAGAAAAATGAACTTTGACTTCCATTTGCTTTCACATCTACATATCTAGACTAAGAAACAACTCAATCCTTCATAGAAACTTTCTTAGAATCAAGGAATGCATTAGTGTAAATTTATCATGGGTGGCAACTTAATTTTTTTAAAGAAATTGGTGTACTTTTAGTGTGCCTACAGTCATCTATACATGTGATGACTGCCACCAAGCTAAAGAAGTCTAGAAGAAGATTCAAGATTCAAGATAATGAATATGAAGATGATGAAGAAAATACTCCAATTATATCACTCAAGAAGCACCCACCATCATGTGAACAAAGGTTGAAATCATTAAGGGAAGGAAGTGGCATGGCTAATTTCAGATATTTCAAATATCAATCTAGAAGAAAACAAGAGCATAGACAAATTAAAGATGCATTGGTGGAGAAAATGGAAATGTGGGAATATGACTCCAATGAACTCAAAGGGTAAGCTCCTAAAGCCCTAATGAAGGTTCTTTCTCACCACTGGACTAATGCAATCATAATAAAGAAGGATATATTAGAGAATAAACTCTAAGGAACTAATGCCAAATCTCTATGTGAAGGAAATAAATGAGACAATATCAAAAGTATGAAAATAGATAGACTCCTAGACCAAAAACATTTCAAATTTTTTCTAATAAAATTGAGGATGTTGTGTAGTCCATATCTAGTATGTGGAAAAAAAATTTCTATTTTAATGATACGAAGGAAGAGGAATTTTTACCAAAGGTTTAGACCATTGAAGGAGTTTGGTCTTGAGAAAGTTGCAACAGAAGTCATGGCATCTTTTTCAATCTCTCTGAGCGAAGCACTTATTATTAGATTGGGGTTGTCATTGCACAAAAAGATTGATCTACCAATTCTCAATACAACTACTCAACTTATAGTACATATGAGGCAGTTAAGCCCTTGTCACGAATCTCGAGGGGAGCACTGACCAAATTTCTAGCAATCTCCCCCTCGACATTACCTAAGGGTCTAAGGATTAAAACTTGTGACCAATCTCTGATATCACTTGTTAGAGTGGGGTTGTCATTGCACCAAAAGATCTATTAATGCCTGATACAACCACTTAAATTATAGTAAATAGGAGGTGGTTAAGCCCTTATCACAAATCCTAAGGGGAGCACTAACCAAATTTCCAGCACTTGTCCCATCAATCTTTGAGCTAATCAAAGCAACACCCAAGCTATAGTCTATCGAGTTGAATATAGTTCAACCAAGTAGTGAAGAGAAGGAAGAAAAAGAAAATTAAATTACACCTTCACCAAGTGCAGTAGAAGCAAAAGAAAAAATTTCATCCACCCTAGCAGTAATCGAGCAACTGGCCTATCAATGATGAGGACATGGTTGAAAAAGAAGATGAAGAAGACAAGCTTCAACCAAGCAATGAAGAGAAGAGAGATGAAGGAAAAGGGAAAGAAATCACACATTCATTAGTTGTCAAGGTCAAAGGAAAATAAAATAGTATTGATGATATTGATCTAGATGAAGAGATTGTATTTCCAAATCGGGACCAATCTAATCTTTATGTTGAAAAAATGGATACAATGGGTAAACTTTGGAAGAAAAGAGCCAAGTAGTAGAAGCTAAGAGAAGAAAGGGACAATAGAAAAGTCATTGAGAACATTAAAGACATATTTTTGGATGCATTTTCTATGGAAGTAAATGAAGAAGTCCTCATCATTGAAAAAATAGTTAAAATTGTACATAATTCAATGAAATAGTAGATGATCAGAAAAAAAATATTGAAAAGGAAAAAAGGAAGTTCGAAAATAAAGTTTTAGAAAATGTAGCGAAGAAATTTACCATTGACCAAGTAGAATTATATCCTTATTTGTCAATTTGAGTGAGACAACAAATTTTACAAAGGAAATCAACGATAAATGGCTAAAATTGATATGGGCTTGAAGGCTAGTGCCAATCAGTTATCACTTAACCTGAGTTCCTGCTCAACTCATTTTTAAAAAGTCAAATTTTTAATAGATCTACAGGCATAACTATTAAGGAAAGAGGTCAGAATAATGACCACCTTAACATAGATTCAGAGTATGATTCTTCCCCCTATGGATATTATGTAGAAGAGAATTGAACATGAAAAGACACTAGTCAAAGATACAAACCTTTCATTGGTAGAGCATATGATGGAGTTACCAGTCGAGCTTTAGATAGAACTATATATCTTAAAGGTATTTTAAGATAATTGGGATAAGACCATGTCTTTAATTCTAAAGGTGCATAATGATTTCCTCTCTCATTTTGGCATTACCTTATAAATTTTGACACTTACAACAAAAATAAGGGGGAAATGTATATAGAGGAGGAAATATCCTCATATGAACAAAAGGGAAAATGTATGGAATAATAATTGTATAGAAGTTATGTAAAAAGAAAATAAATAAAAACAATTTTGAAAAGCAAAAAACATATAGTTGTAACCCAGTTGCATATTTTTTAGTTCAAACTAAGTTGCAGAATAGAATACATGCAAAGGGGGAGTTTAACTGAAAGATTTTGATTGAAGATTTTGTGCATGACAAGTGTCTTTGTCACTAATTCTAAAGGGAGAGATTGTTGACCCTATGGAAAGATATATTTTCAACTAGTGCCAAAACACTTAGTCATCATGGGAAGTTGTTTAGTACTATAATTGAACTTACCCTTAGGTAGCAAGCACCAATATAGCCCAAGATACCAAGAGGAAGAGTTTTAAGAAAGATCATGTATGAACTGATTTAATAGTTTCAACTGAGCTCTAGTGTAAACTAAGTAGCCAATCACTCCCAATTTTAGAATGAGAACTAGGTAGGCAAAAGCAATAAGAACTGAGCCATCAATGTGAACTAAGAAACCACTGTCAACCAAGTAGATAGAGTTTTCCAAGTATCTACATAGCACTCAAGTAAGCTATTTGACCCAAGTATCAACATTGAGCTGACTTGGTAATTATTTGTGAAATTATTGTAGCTAACCTAATGCAAAGTTACTATTTGGATTAGTATATATTGAATAAATCTTGTTGAATCCAAATCATCATGAAATATAGTATTCATTATCATAAGAAAATGTGGATAATGGAAGAGCATATTGATTAGGAGGCTACCAAGCAGTACAAAGGAAAAGTAGACACTCATCTATGATAGTTAGGTGATCATTTTATTATTCAAAGGATCTTCATCAATAAACAAAGTTACAAAGTAGAGATCAACTTGTTGAGTCATCCTAATAGGTGTATCAGTCTCAAATCCTCTAACCAAGTGGACCTAATAGTCCTTACAAAATCTCCTAAATGAGTACATACTTCATTATATTGTATAAATCCTTTAACAAGGTGGACCTAGTAGTACTACTTACTCTTAATGGAGTAGATCACCAGAAGTAATCAATTGTAAGCCCTAACAAACCAACTTTATTATTTGCAGTAGTGAAGCATTGTGGGTGTCATTCTTGCCCAATTTTTACCATCTCCTTAGAGGGATACTAGGTTACCAAATATTTTATCAAAGTGTTATGGTGTTGTTTATTTTATTTCTTTATATTCCATGCATACAAGTAGATTAGATAATCTAATAAAGTGGGATTAAGAGAAAGAAGTTTTAAGTGGTTCACAATTCCGCCCCCCAGTCACTAGGTCATCATTACATTTCCAAAAACATGCTCTTGATATGCTTTAGAGATTCAACATGCTTAATTGCTAGCCTTCTCCCACACCTTTTTAGTTGGGTATTGTTTATCTACCACTTGCACTTTCCTACAGTGGGTTCCACCTTATATAAACATCTTGTAGGTAGTATTTTTTACCTAACACACAAAAATCCTGATATATCCTTTATGGTTGGACTTGTCTCTAGATTTTCACATGATCCACATGTGAGTCATTGGAAAGCTTCCAAATGTATATTGAGGTACATACAAGGTACTACATGTTATGACATTCACTACACATCAAGGGATCCTCACATTGTTGGTTATACAGACTCAAATTAGGCTAGTGATATTGATGATCAGATATTTACTTTTGGCTTTATTTTTTTGTCTTGGTTCTAGTCCTATCACATGGTCTTGCAAGAACCAGCATGCTCACGCATTATCATCTATAAAGGTAGAATATAGGGTAGTTGTGCTAGCTAGTTAGGAGGTTTTATGGCTTCAATAGTTGATGAAAAAGTTTGGATTTCCTCCTAATAGTCCCACCTTTCTTTGGTGTGAAAATCAAAGAGCTATACAAATTTCCCACAACCAAATTGAGCATCAGAGGACCAAACACATTGAGCTTCACATGCACTTCATCAGGCATTTGGTCTAGGATGACTCTATTAGTTTGGAGTATGTTCCAACTATTGAGAAAGTTGCATACATATTCACTAAACCTTTTACATCCCCATGGTATTGATGCAGGAGCATGCAATTTGGCCATCATTTTGGTGACCTAGAAGGTGTGAATTGGCTAGATGAATGTAAATGTGATTTAGAGCATTCCAGAAAAAGAATTAGGTCAAAAGGCCCCATGGTTTGAAAGTTATTCCAGTTTTTCGAGTTTTGGAGACCTCCTAAGAATCCTTCAAAGTCAGCTTAGGGGCATTAAATGACCTTGAAAAGGGCCAAAAAATGGGGGATGATAGAAGCTATTCCATAGGGCTATAGAGCGCTTTGAGAGCTTTCCGAAAATGTAAACGGTTCGTCAATCGGAGCTACGGTTCAAAAGTTATGACTCTCAAAAGTTTGGGTATTGTTTCTGGATTCTTCTAGATTTGCACCGACTTCTAACGCAGCTTCTGGAACCTTCTATTTGGTTGGTGGATGCCTACTAGCACTTTCTAGAATGTACTCCTAATCCTTAACCCTCCGAGATCTATTTAAGGAGATTTCTAGCATTGTAAAAGGCAGTTTGGAGTGGAGTTTGAGAGGAGGTATTGAAAGGAGAAATTATCTCCAGATTTATGCTATTGTAAGCCCTTAGGGCATGTTTTGAATTTTATTTTCTCTGTACTATTTGTACTAGCTTATTTTCTCAGTTAATACAATTTCCCTTTTTTGTTGTGTCCATTCTGTTCTTGGGTTGTGTCCCCATCAAGTGGTATCAGAGCTGGTTTTCCTGAGTGTGTAGACAGAGCGCCGACTGTGAGGCAATTTGCACCAGGACTGTGTGGTTGTGGGATCGAGTTAGAAGATGCCTCCATGAAGAGAGCATGGTGGAAGGACCAGAGCTATTAATCCTGAGGAGGTTAGAGCCCTCCAAAGGCAGGTGCAGGCATTGCAAGAGGAGCAGATGTTGTCGTTGGTGACGATAGTGAGGATGACAATGAAGAAGAAGTTATGGGACCAGAAGGGGAATTTGACGGGGAAGTTCTGAATCATGCAGAGGAAAGGCTTTTTACGGCCATTACTAAGTTTGGGAAAAGACCCACAATTGAAGTGGGTGTATTTTCAAGAAATCTAAAATTAGATGAATTGATCGATTGGATCAATGAAATGGAAGAATACTTTGAATATGAGGATATCAAGGACCCAGATAGGGTTAAGTTTGCAAAGGCCAAACTGAAAGGCCATGCCAAAATCTGGTGGCAAGAGGTTCAATTGGAAAGAAACAGAAGAGGAAAGGAGAAGATCACAAGATGGGATCGCATGGTGGACAAATTGAAGAAGTAGTTCATTCCTGTGGACTACGAGCTTGATTTGTTTAAGAAGATGCATGGCTTAAAGCAAGCAGGAAGACTAGTCCAAGAATATACGGAGGAATTTTATCGACTCTTGATTAGAGCAGGGCATGTAGAAGAAAATAAGGAGAAGGTTTCTCGTTATATCAGTGGGTTGCGACCTAGCATCCAGGAGGAATTAAGTCTGGTAAGAATGACCAGCATTGAAGAGGCATACCAGTTTTCCCTATGAGTTGAAGAGAAGCTAAATAAAAGGTTTGAAGGAAGACAAAGAGGGTGTAGTCAAGGAGGAAGGGGAAGCGGTAGGTCATCTGGAGGCTGCAATGAAACCCAAAAGAAAAATGAAGATGAGGGTATTAGCAGGAACCAGAGGAATGAGGGTTTCAACCGCTCCTGTGACCAAGACTTTGGAAATCAGAGAGGAAGAGGTAGAGGACATGGACAAGGAAGAGGAGGCTTCTGTGGTACCTATTTCCATTGCAATGAAGAAGTTCATCGTGCCTTTGAATGCCCTCAATGACAAGGAAGGATAGATAGGAGAGCTGAGGGCCAAGCTAGGGTTGCTCATGTGGATGAGGATGCACAATCATCATATTCAGAGGATGCAAAAAGAGGAGAGACCTTGGTAAATGAAAGATTCTTACTAAGTGGTGAGATTGAACCAAGACAACGGAGGAGTTTGTTTTGTACCAGATGCAAGTGTGAGGATAAATGTTGTGATGTGATCATTGATGGTGGTAGAACTGATAACTTGGTATCAGAAGAGATGGTCTCTAAGCTAAAACTCAAGAGGGAGAAACATCCCTAGCCCTATCGGATTTCTTGGGTAAAAGATGATCATAAGGTCCTGGTAAGTGAGCAATGTTTAGTAAAATTCAAAATTGGGAGTTACCATGATGAAGTTTTCTGTGATGATATTTTGATGGATGTTTGCCATCTATTGTTGGGTAGACCATGGCAGTTTGATAGACATGCAGTGCATGATGGACATGCAAACACATACTCTTTGACAAAGGATGGAGTTCGCCACAAACTGAAGCCCATGAAAAAGGAAGGTGAAAAGGTATGTAGCAATGCTAGGATTTGTCTTGTTGATGGAAGAAACTTTTTAGATGGCATGAAACATCAGCATATGTGCTATGCTTTGATTCTTAGGAAAGATAAAGAAGGTCGTAGTGAAATACCACTTGAAGTTTTAGATTTACTAGGGGAGTTTGGAGATATCTCTGATAATGTTCCAGATGGATTGCCACCAGTAAGGCAAATTAGTCATTAGATAGATCTAATTCCAGGAGCTAGTTTGCCTAACAAGGCTACTCACAGGATGACTCCTACTGAAATAGAGGAGCTAAATAGACAGGTTCAGGAGTTGTTAAGGAAGGGCTTGATTCAAGAGAGCCTGAGTCCATGTGCAGTACCTATAGTACTCGCATCAAAGAAGGATGGAGATTGGAGGATGTGTACAAATTCTCGAGCTATAAATAGGATCGACATCAAGTACCGATTTCCTTTGCCAAGGATGGATGATATTATGGACTGCTTGAGTGGAGCTCAGTACTTCACAAAGATAGATCTGAAGAGTGGTTATCACCAGATACGAATTCGAGAAGGAGATGAATGGAAAATAGCCTTCAAGACCAAGGAGGGTCTTTATGAGTGGTTAGTCATGCCCTTTGGGTTGACAAACGCCCCAAGCACCTTCATGCAGCTCATGAATGAGGTACTTAAGAAGTTCTTGGGAAAATTTGTTATTGTCTATTTGGATGATATTTTAGTTTTCAGCAAGACTTTGGAAGAACATTTACTACATATTCGTAGTGTCCTTGAAAGGCTAAGGGAAGAGAAATTATTAATTAATCTGAAGAAGTGTAACTTTGCAAAAAGGGAGTTAGTCTATTTAGGGTTTGTTATATCACCTAAAGGTCTCAAAATGGATCCGGAGAAGGTAGAAGCCATCTTGGAATGGCCTACTCCAAGGTCTGCTACTGAGGTAAAATCATTTCATGGTCTGGTTAGTTTTTACAGGAAGTTTATTAGGAATTTCAGTGGCATATGTGCACCCCTAACTGATATAATAAGAGGGGATAGAAAAGAGTTCAAATGGACTACAGCAGCTGCGAGAAGTTTTGAATTGCTGAACAAGAAGGTGACAGAACAGCCTGTGTTGGCACTTCCAAATTTTAGAAAGGTTTTCCAGGTGGATTTTGATGCCAGTGGTAGTGCTATTGGGGCTGTATTAAGCCAAGAAGGTAAGCCTATTGCATATTTTAGTGAAAAATTGAATGATGCAAAGAAGAAGTATTCTATTTATGATCAAGAGTTCTATGCAATAGTTCAGGCCTTAAAGAAATGGAGGCATTATTTATTGCCAAAGGAATTTGTTTTGTATATTGATCATCAAGCATTACATTACCTAAATAGTCAAGGTAAATTGAATCAGAGGCATATGAAGTGGGTAGAGTTCTTGCAGAGCTATACATTTGTGTTGAAGCATAGAAATGGAAAATCTAACAGGGTTGCAGATGCACTAAGTAGGAGACAGTTGTTGCTTACAACAATGCAGGTTGAAGTAGTTGGGTTTGATGAACTCAAGAATTTGTACCCTGAGGATCCTGATTTTGCTAAAGCATGGAAATCTTGTAAAGAGCCTGTTGCTATAGATAGAACCAAGTGGTTAGACTATTTGATTCAGGATGGCATGTTGTTCAAAGGTAGTCAATTGTGCATTCCAAGGAGTTCCATGAGGGAAAATCTGATTAAGGAGAAACATAGTGGAGGGATGGCAGGACATTTTGGTCGAGATAAGACCATTGCCATTCTTAGAGAACATTATTTTTGGCCTCAAATTTCACAAGATGTGAAGAAGTTTGTACAGAGTTGTCAGGTTTGTCAAGTTGCTAAGAGGTTTAGTCACAATACTGGCCTATATCAGCCATTGCCTATTCCATCAAGGCCATGGGAGGACATAAGTATGGATTTTGTTATTGGATTTCCAAGGACACAAAGGGGTAATGACTCAGTATTCGTGGTGGTTGATAGGTTCTCCAAAATGGCACATTTCATTCCATGCCAAAAAACTCATGATGTTGTCCATATTGCAAACTTGTTTTTCAAAGAGGTGGTAAGACTACATGGTCTTCCAAGGAGCATAGTTTCTGACAGAGATACTAAATTTGTGGGGTATTTCTGGAGGAAATTGTGGAAAAAGTTGAGAAAAAACTTGAAATTCAGTTCCACGCATCACCCACAAACTAATGGCCAAACAGAAGTGGTAAATAAAAGTCTAGGCAATTTGCTGAGATGTTTAGTTGGGGATAAGCCCAAGGGATGGGATTTGATTCTACCACAGGCAGAGTTTGCTTATAATAATGCTGTAAATAGGAGTATTAGAAAATCACCATTCCAAATTGTATATGGGAATAGCCCAAGGACTGCACCAAAATTGAGGAAGATAGAGCAAGGGGAGAGGACAAGTGCTGAAGCGGAAGAATTTGCTGAACATATCAAGTGTCTACATGAGGAGTTTCAGGCACACATTACCAAGATGAATCAAGAGTATAAAGCTAGGGCTGATCAAAGGAGAAGACATAAGGAATTCCAAGTAGGGGATCTAGTCATGGTACACTTACGAAAAGAAAGATTTCCAGCTGGTACTTACAACAAGCTGAAAATGAAGAAATTTGGCCCCTACAAAATTTTGAAGAAACATGACTCAGGAAATGCATATGAGGTAGAGCTGCCAAATGGTATTCACATTTCTCCCATTTTCAACATTGCAGATTTAACAGAGCATCATGATGATGGTGCAAATGAGGTGTTAGAGCCATGTCCAATTCCTGCTTCTAAGAAGGAGGAGATAGAAGACATTCTAGATCATCGTGTGGGTAGGAGTACTAGAAATAGGCACTATGAAGAGTATTTGGTCAAATGGAAAGGATGACCGATCGAGGACTCAACTTGGATTTCAGCAGCTGAGGTTTCCTATTTGGGATTTCCTCTACCATTCATAAAGTGACAAGTTCACTTTTTAATCTACCCTGGGTGTCTAATGCAGGAGCATCCAGAAGTATAAGGGCAATCTTGTGTCACCCAAAAAAAAAATGTACTTAGACTTAGTTTCTGTTTCATGTGTTTTCATTTTTGGATACCCATTTGGGTCAAATAAAGGTTCCAACTCTCACAGTTCAACTATCAGTGTGCTAAAAAATCTCAAAAAAATAGGAGCATGCAATTTACCCATCATTTTGGTGACCTAGAAGGTGTGAATTGGCCAGATGAATGTAAATGTGATTTAGAGCATTCCAGAAAAAGAATCAGGTCAAAAGGCCCCACAGTTTGAAAGTTATTGCAGTTTTTTGGGTTTTGGAGACCTCCTAAGAATGCTTCAAAGTCAAGTTAGGGGCATTAAATGACCTTGAAAAGGGCCAAAAAATGGGGGAAAAGAAAATTTGGTTCATAGGGCTATAGAGTGCTTCAAGAGCTTTCTGAAAATGTAAACGGTTCGTCAATCAGAGCTACGGTTCAAAAGTTATGCCTCCCGGAAGTTTGGGTACCGTTTCTGGATTCCTCTAGATTTGCACTGACTTCTAACGCAGCTTCTAGAACCTTCTATTTGGTCGGTGGATGCCTACTAGCACTTTCTAGAATGTACTCCTAGTCCTTAACCCTCTGGGGTCTATTTAAGGAGATCTCTAGCATTGTAAAAGGCAGTTCGGAGTGGAGTTTGAGAGGAGGTACTGAAAGGAGAAATTATCTCTAGATTTATGCTATTGTAAGCCCTTAGGGCATGTTTTGAAGTTTATTTTCTCTGTACTGTTTATACTAGCTTATTTTCTCAGTTAATACAATTTCCCTTTTCTGTTGTGTCCATTTTGTTCTTGGGTTGTGTCCCCATCAGGTATCTTCCACTATGTTATATGCTCGTGGTGAAGGAAGTTGTCCTAGGGGGGTCTTAGTGATGAGGCCTTCCTTCCTTCTTTTCAGTTCTTTATCTTTTCCTCTCTCTCTTTTTGGAGTAGGGTTTTTCCCATGTAGTTTTCCCTATTTCTCCATTACTCAAAGATTTGGTTGTGTTGGGTACCTCATTAGGCCATGTTACCAAGACCCATTTTTTTTCTTTTAGCATTATAGTTTCCTTTCTTTTTTTGCATTGTCTGAAGTTGTATTGTTGCTCATCTTAAGGGGGGTTGTTAGAGTAAATGATTAATTTAATTTAATTTATTAAATTACCTTTACTCCCTACTTAAGATTTCATTTTATGGACATGCATTTCTATTTGATAATTAAATATTAATTATTAAATGTCATTTTACCTCTTAGGGTTTCCCTATTAGGTTTCTACAATCTCCTTCATTATGATTGATCTATTCTATTTTTATTCATCCTTTCATCCAAATAATATATTCTTTCATATTTTCAGAGCCAAACTCTTGCCTTCTCTTGTCTTTTTCTTCTCTATGATAGGTTCTTACATGCAGGTGTTCTATTGGATCTATGGATTGTTCTCATCAAATCCTTCATTTATTATATCCAAAACATGTCAATAGTAGACGAAAAAACCATAGAAAGATAGCCATACATAATAACACTAGATTTATTAACTAGGGAAACCCTTGATTAGAGGGAGAACCGTTATGGAGATGGTACCCACAAAATGATGTACTAATACATAAGTTCCTTGTAAGAGGATGGACCTTGTTAGGATAAATAAATGCATTCAACACAGATCAATAAATGTTAGGAGAATTTGAATCCTTGTTAGGATATTCCAACCCCATTAGGAGTTGTACCAACCCTATTAGAAGTTGTGGAAGATAAAATGACCCATTGTCCTAACAAATTCAGGGGAAAGACCACCAAGCTCACTGTCCAACTGGCCTTAGTATTATCCTTCTTAGAATAATACAAGTAAATGATTCCATAATAATTTATTTGCTAGATGTATCTCTCTGTCAGTTCATTATGCATCAACTATACCAAACTCATTTTTGATCAAAAGATATTCAATATTAGATTCACTAGATCTCACATACAAGTTTGTATACTCGCATCACACAATCGCATCACTTTAGTCACACTCTACCACAAGGAAATAATATTTCCTTTATACCAAGTCCTAGAATAAGTTCTTAACTCAACCTCGAGGTTTTTTCAATTTACAATAATAATATAGGACCATCTTAATATATTACATTTACACGTTACATTACAAAGTTAAATCTTTTCACAATTACTGTTGATATAAGATTTTTTTGAACTAAAGGACCTATAAAGGAACAATTATTATTTTTTTAATGATGTCAAACTTGCTACCTATTGGTGAGATAATTTCCTTTTGGTCTAAAGGCTATCATTTGGTTGATTGATGAGGAGGATTTGAAAAAGGGGGATAAAAATAGCACCTAGAGAAAGGTTGAGTTATTTGGTATCTAAAAGAAGTACTAAGACCAAGTAAGACATTGATACTATTATGTAGTGTTTATCTACTTAAAGCCCAAAATGAAAGATTAATCAAGTGAAGACTGGAAGAATTAAGCCTTGCTGACTAGTCAATGCAAGCTAAGCATAAATCAATAGAAGCTGAGTGAAAAACAAGAGATGCTGAGAAAACATGAAAAATAATGGGTGTCAAGCAAAGATGAAAAAATGCAAGCTAAGTGATTATTAGTGTATGTCAAGTAAAGTTTAGTTGGCAACGAGCATCGGTAAACTTTATTATTTGCTGAGTGAACTAGTGTTGCTTGAGTGATAGAATATTATAGATGCCAAGTGACAACAAACAATGTTAAATGGAAGATTTGACAAATTTAAGCTGACTATTTTGTTTTCTTGAGTTATGTGAAGCATGTCGAAGATAAATATGATGAGTCAGTGGCATGTAATTCAAGGTAAATCATTTTGTGGTGAATACAAGGAAGATTGTAGAAGAAGTTTCTAGAGGAACCAATAGAAAAGTGGGTAGATTCATTGTATCCCGCCTAATCCTACCTAGCCCTAAAATGGATGATTGTGATTAAGTAGCAAAATATTTGAATTCTCTACTCATAGAGATGGTCAAAAGCAAAGGTTGTCATGTGTGAGAACCTAAGGAAGACAAGGAGTCTAGGGTATTGCTTCATTCAGTGGTGAAATAGAAGCGATTGCAGTTGGCATGCAAAGCAAGAAGGCTTAAGAGTAGGAATGCTTGAAGGGTGAACAATCTATCAGAGCTAAAGAGTATGAATGCAAGTAGAATGTAGAACTGAAACAAAGATCTATAATCTACAAGTGATTTGTAATTTGTTATCAGATCAAGCCTTACTATTACTTTCTAATCATTGTATCAGTCTACCGTAAATCCTTTGGATTAAGGTTGACCTAACAGTCATTTGTAGATCATTAAATGAGGTGACATTCTAATGGAATGATCTAAAGTCCTCTAACAAGGCTCACTCCTAACAAGGTGATTGAAATCCTTTAAGTAGGTCACATTTAACAACGTGTATTGTAACCTTTAATAGGGTTGGCCTTTCATAGGGAATCACTTTAGAAGAGTGAGAATTGGTAGCATGTTACTAGTGGTTTTTCCCAAATTTGTTTCCATGTAAAATCCTTGTGTCAAATTGTGTGAATATTCTTATGTTGTTTCATGTTTACATTTTTGCAAAGTTGTTTTGACCTAGGATAGTAACCTACAAAGTTTAAGTATTGTATGATCTAATGGATGCATGCATACTGAAGTTTGATGGATATGGGTCTAATAAGCATTGAAAATTTTTATTTGTACATATGGACCTTGGATAACTGATTCACCCCCTCTTAGTTATTCTAAAGAATTCCGACAATTAAAACCAAACTACCAACTCGTGGTCTTCATAACTCTTCACATGATGCTCATTTGAATGTGCACATTTTCTCTTCATCATGTCTTCTATCTCTATACAACTTCTCTCAACCAAATTTTATCTTTGCTAGGAGATATAATCAAAACCTAAGCAATTTCTACAAAACAACTTTATTTGAATGTTGTGTTCAATAAATCTCAAATAACTATCCATTTTCTTCATGTTTACATATGCACACTTAACCACATCATCAAGAGACTTTGTAGAACATGTTCTTAACTACACAAGTGAATCTTCAATCCTCAAACTACACAACCTCAATATCTCTCTGTTGTTTTTCCAATCTCACAAAATAACATGTATGTTGACATTAATGACACAATTCCATGAATGCAACATATGATCATTGTATCATCTTTCCAAAAATTCTAGGATACTCCCCCATAGGAATATCATCAACATTCATCCTAACACATCCACCTTACATAAATTTACAAATTTATTCATAATCATCAAATAGTTCCAATAATGACTAATTTTTCATCCCTCCATTATTATTATGAGGCTAAGGCTAATAAATCTTCAAAAAAATTACTTATAAAAAATAAGTTCCTTCATCACCATCAAGTATTTTTGCACCATAATTAGTCCCTAAACCTTAATATTGTGCTAACTTTCCTTCTCAACCAAATGCATATCTAGTTGACAATTAGGGTTATTTGGAATCAACAAACTCTTTTACTTAAAAAAATTGAAATCAACCCTATCCACCTTAACATTCCAAATATTTTTTTCATACTACTATTGAGGATGACTCTTCTATATTGTAGAGTATTAGAGTATTTTAAGTCTATCAACCATACAATAATATTGATCCTCCCCCTTTTGAGGAATTACAATAATTTTATAGTCTAGGATTTAATATTTTTTCTAAGCATGAGCGTAAAGGAAGTAGTATTAGATGTACGAAATAAGGAGTTAAGATCCCTTAGGAACCAAAACTACATCCTTCTATGATGGATTTAATATGCCTCTTATTTGGCTTCCTTTTTACCTCCATTATTTGATATCTCTATCCCTTCTTTGAGCAGTCAAACTTTCCTTTGATAAAGAGTTGCTTCCTAATTGTCATTCTTTATTTCAACAAGAGCATATTTTAGTAGATTCTCAATGACAACTTGATTACTCTTCTTGCTCCAATATGTAAGATTTTTGTATTAATGATGAAGTGAAACATTATTATTTTGAATATCATCAAGTTCTTGGCCATTGTGTTAACTGGCAAGGTTGAGTACTAAGAGGAGTGGGGTGGGGGGGTGAATTAGTACTCACACTCTTTAGCTATTTTAACAATTTAACATAATTCCATTATAGATTTGTTTAACTAATAGTTGTCTCAGTGTTATGATAACTTGGAAATTTAAATACATACAATAAATAATAGAAATGCAAAAAGAACTAGCCATCCCTAACACAAGATTTTTGGTGTTGTAGAAAACCCTTGTAAGAGGGGGGAAATGCAATGAGGATGATACCCACAACTTCTTCACTACAGTTGAAAAAGGTTTCTGATTAGGATTACAACATTTTCACCTTCTAAGTGACTCACCTAGTAAGGAATGACTAATACAATGTTAATTGCATCTTCAGCCTATCAAGACTACTCGGTTAAGATATTTCATGATGCTTGCATGGCATTCACCTTGTTAAAGGATTTACAAAAGTTCTTATATGCACTTGACAGTCCTATGTAAGACTACCTTGATTAAAAAATTTACAACTCTTTGTAGAAAATTGATCAGGGATTCATACAAGATAACTTGACCCAATTCTACTTTTGTCTAAGCATGTCAGATCCATTTAATGCTCTGCTTTAATTCTCAATTCTACACTTGATCTCACCCATCTGTCACTTTTTCTCTCTATCTTGCCCTTCATATATTCTATCTCTCTTTAACCTTAATCCTTGATCTCATTAATCCTTCATGTAATCCAAACCTTAGACTCTAGGGTTCATAACTTCTTCTTTTT